>OOFE01023190.1:6092-18148 GCA_900323365.1 Monocentris japonica | reverse complement strand
CTGTGTGTTCTGACACCTTTCTATCATAGCCAGCAGTAACTTTTTCAGCAATTTGTGCTACAGTAGCTCTTCTGTGGGATCGGACCAGATGGGCTAGCCTTCGCTCCCCACGCACATCAATGAGCCTTGGGTGCCCATGACCCTGTTGCCGGTTCACCGGTTGTCCTTCCTTGGACCACTTTTGGTAGGTACTAACCACTGCATACCGGGAACACCCCACAAGACCTGCCGTTTTGGAGATGCTCTGACCCAGTCGTCTAGCCATCAGAATATGGCCCTGTCAAAGTCACTCAGATTCTTACGCTTGCCCATTTTTCCTGCTTCCAACACATCAACTTCAAGAACTGACTGTTCACTTGCTTCCCAATATATCCCACCCCTTGACAGGTGCCATTGTAACGAGATAATCAATGTTATTCACTTCACCTGTCAGTGGTTTTAATGTTGTGACTGATCGGTGTATATCTTGGCCTGAAAACAGCCACATTCAAAATGATCACAGATGCCCTAAAATAAAATAAAACATCTTTAAAAAAATTAAAAAAAAAAAAAAAAAAAAAAACACATTTTCTTTTGGTTATTTAATCTTGTGCAGATTTATTTTGCCCAGAGGTTCTGAAATTACCACATGGTGTTCAATGATATGCCTCAGCCATTAGCGATCACATTAAAGGAACGGTTTACTCTACAATCTGCTTCCAAAGTAGGACAAATTGGGTGACATGATGGAGAACAACACAGTGTGAATAAGTACAGGCTAAGATAAGGGGAATTGCCTATATATCCCCAGATTTAATAGGCTGAAGAACACAATAGCTCTGCTGCTCCCCAACACGTTCGGCTGATTAAAAACGGCCCCTGGAAATGATTTGAATTTCAAAGGAATGTAGAAAATATTTAGAAATCAAACAGAAAGAGTCATTTTGTCTTTTTATGAGGCCGCGAATACAAGACATTGATTGTGATTAACATGTACACCGATTGAGAGGCCATGTTAAGTCAGCATTAAAAAAAATAAAAATACAGCCACTCCACCATTTCCTGTATTTCCAATGAATCATCATTTGTAATAATGTGATTGGCCCAAATGCTCAGCATGCGCTCCCCTCTGGGTAAACCGCAGATTTCTATCACGGCCGTCCATAAAACAGCGTGAAAAACACAAACAAACTTTTTCATAACTGCGGGCCATACCATTTGAAAAAGCCATATAGCAAATAGACATGTCTGTCATACAATAACACACATCCTGTATGTTCTTCAAGTTTTCAAGACGTGGAGGAAAACCCAGAAGAGAGGAAAAGCGAACAGAGGCATGGCGTCATGAAAGGGAAAAAAGTGTTGTTTACATCTTGTCCTATTTTGAATCCCCACAGGTACTGCAGTAGTACTGGTTTCATGTCGTGCGTGCGAGGAGATGAGAGCTTCTGACAGCTAACAGAGAGCGCCGTTCACATTTCTACCCTGGACCAGCATTGTGAGCACTGCTAGGGTGTCATCCTTCCTGTTTCAACTCCTCAGTGATCTGCGTCTAAAGTCTGCGCAGCACGACTCCGAGGGCCTTGTCAACAGCTCCAGAGGAAGATGATAGAATATGTCAGCACCATCTTTTCAGAGGAGCTGTCAACACCGGCTTTTGTATCAGCCTTCTTTGGGACAGGGCAACGAAACACAAACAAGCCCTGCGGGAAGCGTTAATGCAGCCTACCGAAAACTCCAAACGGCAGGAGTAGAAATAATCGCGCTTTGCTTTCATAAATTAGCAGGCGGTGAATTTATTGATATCTTATCTACTTATATCTAAGAGCAAATTGGTATCAATGAAAGCAGAAGCGATCTACAAAGAGCTGTCTGTAAAATCAAGACGGCCCGCCTATTGATAGGCTGTGTCCCTGTATCTCCCCAGCTCTCTGTGCATGATACTGGCAGGCATGATGAAACTAGCCCTGTCGTGACTAGTCTAGCTACATCCCGGCGTAATGACATGCATGTGGCGTGGGTCTTGTTCCTTAAAAAACAATGGAGCCACATTACCTTGGAGCACTGCTTGTGATTCTGGCACCAAACCAAGGATCCATTATTCTGTAAGACAAAAGAAAAAGGGGGCCGTGAGTCTTTAGTCATGAGTAATTACTGGGTTTTGTTGAAAATGCATTCACAATCAGCAACTCATCCAATGATCATATTGTGAAATCTGAACCTCTCCCATTACCGTGGATCAAATCACGCGTTGCAATAGCCCATGCCTATTACGACAAACGATAATAATCAGATATTAACAACACACAAGAGTCATGGAGCGGCTCCGAGTCGGTTTTCTACGCCGAGCGCGTGTAACATAAGCAGGAAAGTGGGGTCACGCCACCAGGCCCGGGGCAGACCTCTGGTCAGTTTCAGCAGAGTGTGGTGACCTCAGCTTTTCTGAGGGCCTGTTTGATCTCTCAACAGACACCCCCGAGGTCACTGAGGCAGGAACTGATGTCAGCACTCCTGTGCAGACTGCAGATACCGCCAATTTCCTCTAATTGCTGTGGAAGTGCCACCTTCTGCGCTCCAGCCAGGCAGACATTTGTTCCTAATTGTGCTGCGTATTTATAATACCTCGATGAGTAAATACGGAGAGTCACTGGGTGAAGGACCGGGAGGGTAAATGGCTCGTGCAAGTGGCTACTTCCTGAATTCCAATAGAGCAAAGAATTACAGCATCATTCTCCGCAGACGTAATTGTGGTCGGTTATCAAGTGCAAGGTTTCAGAAATTGACCAGCTGATCAACCTAAAAGAGGACTGGGAGGGAGAATTGCTTTGTTTCAATAGTAGGAAGCTCAGGTGATCGTTTCATGACGTACTGACTCATTTAGGTCCCCGGGGAAATCTCAACATTGGCACTGGGTTGAAAATTCCCTTAACAAATGTGTAGAAGCAATTGTGGTCAGTGTTCGGCCTGGATCGGAGCTTTGTTCCCTGTGCTTCTATATTAAGCCCATGAGGTAGGTAGGATACCACCGAACTTTAGGGTTCTGCAGGCAAAAAGTCTGCTTAAGTTCAATGTCAAGTTCAAAGCCTTTCCCAACAATGTAATCCAAAAGAAATTTCCCAGGAGACCTCAGGAGAGAACTTATCATTAAAGGGTTTAATTTGACATCTAGTACCAGTAAGTGCTGTGCTTTCGGTGTCAAGGATAACGGTCAGACAGCTTCAAAGGAATTCATGATCGTACGGTCATGTCTAGAACAGAAGGTGCAGATAATGATGCAAAACACAGAAAGCCTGAGAGCGAATCGAGAGACGAAAAGAAGTTGGTCCATTTACCATATGAAACCAGTCATTGGAGGCAACTGAAGCTGAAGCCTCGGTGTTTGATTGAGTTTTGCACGCATCAGCAGGTTTAATGCCCTTAACGTGGGTGTAGAGTCGAACACATTCTGTCTGGCTGAGTATCGATCAAGACGTGAGTTATTGTCCTCGCTAGTATGTGATCAATGCATTGTGAAGGAAATACTGCACTGTATCACATGATTAAAATCCTTGCTGAGTGCACTAACATATGAAAAATTATCAATCAAAGTAAGCTAAATCCCCCGTCGGTGACACCCTGCAAATAAAGCCTCGACATTTACATTGGCAGCCAATCCCTCACAATAATTTATACAGATTGTCACCACGGTAGACCATATCCTAAATTACCAGTCCTGTTTTTGACACCTTTCCTCGCCCATCCATCAGTGGTGACAGGGCTGGATCCACAGAGGAGCTAATTTTGCTGTGTGACAGCATCCCTGTAGCAGCGAAGCTCGGCGGGATGTTGCCCCAGCTGTCCAGGCCTGACCCCTCCATGTCAGGGACCAATGGGGAATAATTATAGGTCAGGACTTCATCCCTTTGACTCACCATGACATTCCTCAGCAGTCTGAACATTACGCAGTCCCGAGGACTGTCAAGGACTCCAGCGGATGAATGCTTTCCAGATATCCTCCTCTGTGACCAGGGGAGTCCAGGCTGCTCTGCGTCTGTGTGTGGCTAAGGTGACCTCACAGCTTTTTAAGTGTCATCGGTGGAGTCGTGTAAACAGGGGATTCATCCCGGAGATATATTATGGCTCTTGTCAGGCTGAGAAGTCAGAGCAGGTGGCCAGGGGCATGCTGTATTGTCTAGACATCTGAGAGAAACATGGACAAACCCCTCTTTACCTTTGAGGGCAGCATTCTTTCTTTTGAAAATGGAAATCTTTTGTTTCATATGGTTTGTTCAGTCTGGTGGGCTGTTTCTCCATGGTATTTCATCGTGCAAATCAATTTCTAGCAGATATAGAACTACTCTCAGCATTTCTGTATAAAAAAATAGAGTCAGCCTATGACTCCTTGTGCATTTCTGGCCAAGTTATGAGACAGGAGCAGTGTCCCTGTGTGGCCTTCAACAGCCCAGGGGTTCTCAGCCAACACCAAAATAACTAATCCTCAAGGGCACAAATAAAAGGCCTCAAGATTTAGGCCCTGACTGGAGTGGGTGTGAGGTCTATCGTCATTCTGTCCATGAATTATTCACTTGATATGAATTATTTGATAGGGGCTGTGAAAGTGAGCTAATGTGTTCAGCTCACATCCAACGTGAACATAAAAGGGTGTTTTATCAATTTCAAACAACGACGGTGTAAAGTTGTCTCCAGTCGGGAATGTAGGCTATTTGTCAGAGGAGGGAGCCCAGGGTGCAGCAGCACGGGGAAGGCTGAGATTTACAGACAGGACTGTCATGGTTTAAAAGCATTTACAGAGAGGTGAGGCCAAGCTACATAGACCCCTATTCATCTGCTGTCTTCACTAATGAAAAACTCCACACATGAGACGAGCACTGGCTGCGGTTTGATTCCACCGCAAGTTATTTAATATCAAAGGCAAAAACAAGGGGACACGGAAAAACTACTTTCCGATGTTATTTCTTCCCTTTGCTAAAAACACAAGTCTCACAGGCGCGATCCATTTAACTCCACTGCTCTGCACGTTAGAAATGAATGACTGAATTTAAAATGTTGGATTTTTATGACTTTGAATGTAATAACAAGACCTCGTGGACACACCTTGTTTTTGGCTTCACAGGTCCCCACATAAATAATTCACTACGAGGCTGATGCTTTCAGAATGCATTAGTGAACAGACCCCAGTTCACTCCTAATAGTTTAAAGTGTCCAAGGCTAATATTTATGGCTGGGTGTTCCCCTCTGTCTATTGTACTGGGGTGCGTTGCCCAAAAGTGGAGTAAAATGTCAATAAATTCATCTGTATTTGGAAATACTATTCCATTAATAAATCTACAGATGCCATAAATCTGACGGTCTGCCCATGGGTTTTCCAACTCTGTAGCTCCATGGTCTGTTTCCATTTCACACTAATTCATAATTGTGACAATTAAAAACCAAGTCTCTGTTTTGTGATAAAAAAAGGACAGACTTGTGTGGGTGTTCACAGCAGCTGCAAGCGCTAAATTCCTCTCAATTTCATTCCAGTATTCAGAAGGTGATCAATTTAAAGCCGATATGAAAACCAGATTTTTTTAAAAATTCCAGCTGCTGAATGTGTCAGGAGAACAAATTGGCTCTGGTACCATAATCCAAATAAGTTACAGTCCATATAGATTACTTTATAGTAAACATGCACTGAGAAATGTTAAAAGAAAATGGCCAACAGTAGGCTAAAGTCATCTGTTTGACATACGGCTGAGAAGTTTCATTTCCATTAAAACGGAAAGCGCTGTATGTCTTGGTTTCCTTATCGAGTATTAAATGACCCCTGAAGGATGAATGCTTTCCAAGCTGAATTAAGAGGTCTGCCGTCTCAATCATCTGAGCGCAACACTGAGCTGCCTGCCGGCCCGTTGCTGTAATAAGATCTGGCAGAGGAAGCAGATCCACCTGTAGGTTGTGCTGACTGAGCATGCTCCAGTGTTGTGGCAACAGTACATTAGAGCTTATCACATTTAGCACAATTGGACCCCGGCGTTTAGCAGGAAGGTGACCTCACTGGAGCAGCATCAGTAGCTCAGTGTGTATCCTCTGCACGTCCATGAGGTGCGATGCTGGCATGTGGTGGCAGGGCCAGGGGGCACGGGGGAGGAGAGCCATGTGTTTTTGCAGCTGACTAGACCCCCCCCTCCCCATTTCCACATGAAGGGCCTGTTGAGAACAGTACATAAGAACGTCCTCTGCAGAGTATCAACAATTGCCTTCTATTCTTAGACCCGCAAGCTAGCTCAAGCACCCCCCCTTATCACTAACCCAAAAAATGCCCCTCTCTTTATTTGTTCCTCAGTTTCTCCTTAGGTCAGCCTGAGGCATTGAGGCTCTGCAGTCAATTGTCTCGACTATTGGTTCTTCATTAGAGGTGGGACTTCATCAATTACTTCTCAATCTCCTTTGACTTGTCAGTAAGCTGGTGGCTGATTTCATGCCCCAACTTCCGAGACACTCTTGGAATTAGCTATGTGTCTATAGTGTCTATGGAAATCAATAGACACTATACCAGGCTGCTTGCCCAGCTGCTCTTCAAGAAAGGCTAGATTAATCAATGCTCTCAATTGTAAAGTTAACAGAGGACAGAAGGAAAGGGAGACAATGCACTCTGTTGATTTATCATAGTAAATTACAGTAAGCCTTTCAATGCATCCTGACAATTAGGGATTCATTCATGCACCTAGTGATTATAGAGAATGGAAAGCCTTGCAAATGGAAATGAAATGAGTAAAAAGACAGACAGCAGATAGATAGCTGATGAAAAGGAGCAGAGGGTAGAAGGATCAGTGACCAGTCCTTTCTCTGGAGACCTGGGAGAGAACAGTGTGTCCAGTGGAGGGTGAAAAACAACTTCTGACACCACATACCGAATCACCCAAAGGACCAGGCTAATTCCTCAGTAAATAACTTTTTTTTAAATGAACTGCATCACAACATGCTCTGTGGGAATACCGGGGCAAAATTCTTGCCATGAATCTGAAAGGCAGTGGCTCCACTTACGTGAGGCAAATAAAGCTGGAAAAACAAACGGGCAACCAAGAAGTTCACCAATAAAAACAACATATGTGAAGTGACGTCCATCATGCTTAAGCTCACAATAAAGCATCATTCTGTTCATTGATTAAAAAAAAAAAAAGATTTGGCTTCTCTAACGGAATCTGTATAATACATCCATCACCTCTCTGTCTAAGTCATACTGCAATGTCTTAACAGATATTTAGAAAGCCTACTCGAGACATGGAGGCTACCAGAAGAATCTGTGGGAACTTTGCAAGAAACTGAAACCATCATATCTCATATTTGTGTGGGAATCTACTGACACCATTTTCCTCTTGGCGACGCTTTCCAGTGGGAAAAGCTCTCTCATTTTTCAAGCAGTAATAATATCAGACAGGGGAGAAAAAGTATTTCAGCACCATTAGTGACCTACTCCTGTCTGTCCACTGTGGGCTCAAGGAAAACAGATATTTATAAGAAGTAGTGTCTAAAGAGAACAGACCGTCACCGATGACACAATGACCAGCTTATTTTTTCATTTTATTGGAATCGCATAGCGACTAAGTAGAAGTTTGTGCGACTGTGGCCACATGCTCCTACCTGAGAGTGCTTGAAAAAAGCAGAGATGCGAGTGATGTGCAGGCTGAGGCATCTCGACGCGCATCTTGCTCGGTAAATACTGGCAGTGAAGAAAGAGTCGTCCTGCTTCCTCGCGGACACACTTCCCGGGGCTGTTAGCACTGTAATCCATAGACACAGGGTCATACACACGTTTACGCTCCTGGGAAACATGGTCCGACGGGTTGTGCGTTTAATCCCTCCACAGATCGGACTACACTGCGTGCCGACTCCGCTGGAGAAACTAAAGAAACTTCAATTATACACTGGGGAGGAGTCAGAGGCTCACGTGCCCTGCTATTGGAGGATCCCGTGGTGATTGACAGGTACGGTGGGTGTCTAGCAGGTAGCCTTTACAGCTAAAAAAAGCGTGGACAGGTTGCTCAGTGTGCAGGCCTATGGAGAGGAAGGAAGGGACCCTACAATTATACTTATTTTCATCTGGGAAAGGGGGGAAATAGCACAAACATTAAATAATAAATAATACAAACTGAGACTTCATGAATTGAGATTGACATCTATTCATATATAATTTCCCCAATTTTAGGAGTATAATATGCAGCCTGTCATTTGGAGGCAGAGCTCAGGGCGGATTCGGTTTTAGGTTATTAAATGTTTTCAAAAATGAATGGCATGCAGGTGCTTGTTGTATGTGAAATTAAACCCATTATGGTTACGACTGCAGATTTTCCCATGGCTGATTCTTTTTTTATCCATTTAGCCTCCACCACAACAATACCCAATCACCATCTACAAAGGAAGGCCCCGTATGCATTGATGCACTGTGCTGTAACTGCAGTAGCATTAGACCTACTGCCATCTACTGATGACACCACTCATCAGAAATGCACAGTCGACAGGTTGTCTATATCAAGCCCTCACATATGGCCTCAGTGGAGCTTGCCAACATCCCAGGGAAGCCCTTTCCTCTAGCTGAAGCCTTACAGTTTAACAGTAGCTTGGAAAAACTATTTGACATGGAAAACAATTAAAACCATCCTAAACTAAATTCCTCAAGATGGACTCCCAACTTTTGGCATCATTTCATAGCCCGGGGTACGGAGAAAATATGACATGTAGGAAAAGGTTGAAATCCCTGCCATTTATTGGAGAAAAAGAGTGAGTATTTAATTAGAAAGTTCCCTAGAGGGTTTACAAGACACTCTTGCTTTTCTCAGCTTATGGAGTACTTCCCTGAACACCATTACAGCAGCAGCATAATGAACTTTTATAGGTGTTGCTCTTAAACTGTATGCAGAATGGGATTGAAACGGAGACTTACACACCATCATTAGATTTGGCTCAAGTCGCCAGCTTGCCTTGGGCCAATGATGCATTGTGCCAAATAGTTCAGCCCTTGCCTCTCCACTGAAATGCTAATATGCCCATACTAGCACATCCTGGAAAGCAGACACTGCCCACGCCAATGACGGGGATCACCTCAAAACTTACACCAATACCCATATCATTCCTGAATACTCAACATTCTTCTGAGAGCAAATGGAGCACTGTCATGGGAGAATGGCCTGTTATGGTTTTGTGAAAGCATGGCTTTTTTTATCATGCAAATAGTCCCGTGCAGCTATAATGGTGGGATGGATGAGTGTTCATTTCCCTGGTGGTCTCAGACACACAATGTAACTTGCGGTGAGAGATCCCTTGCTACTCTTAAAATATTTAAACGCGGATGTCTGTGTACCTTAAAAAACTGCGTAATGGCTTAATTTGTTGGCTTATTACAGCCATGTGTGGTGGGTGGGGGTCGGGGGGGTTTATGGTGTGTGGTGAAGGAAACACACTGCCTGTGTGCGGTCTTGATGTCTCCTGCAGCCTGTGGGACACGCATCCCTTCGACGCCATACTTTCATTGACTGGGAAAAGCCTCTGCCAATAGTGAACTCAGGCTATAAAGAGAGGAGGTGTTTGTCTGGGCAGAGGAGGGACTTGATTTCAGCTACAACCTACGTCACTGCTTCACTTCACAACAGTAATTACAACGAGTCTCCATTAGCAACTCGTGTTTACCTACGCAGATAGACCTGCATGCAGCTTCATTGGCTCGCGATCCATCAAAATGTGAATATAAGAAGCTCGTACCATGGTGCACCCCCATGTATTCTATTATGCTACGTTGCATTTGGTCCAAAGGCCGTTGTTAAGGTTTACAGAGGAGAACTGAACTGTGAACTACTGAATGCCAGTATCGCAACACTATGTTTTAAAACCCCTTAATCCCCCATCACCTCTGTATGCCCTGGCCCCGTCACCCCTAACGCTCCTTCTATCCAGACCCTGTCTCTGATCCTCTAACCTCAGCCTTACCTCATTCTGACCCAGGTCACGAGCATGCCTTAACATAAATAACCTCAATGTTAAGCAGTAGAGATTGGTCTGAGGTTACTTGTTTCTGCGATACCTTGGAACTGAAATTTATATATAACACTCATATTATTGTTCCTATTTAAGTAGAGGATTTGTGTATGCAAAGGCCCTTTGGTTACGCTGCAGCCTCTAAGCTCCGTGTAAAATAGTATATACTGGAAGATCACCGGATACGCCACTGTGGCATGGGACTTGCTACAGTCCCAAGGTTAAAAAAATGTGGGCTTTTGTCACATGATCTTGACAAAAGGCGTCTCAGAAGATAACGCACCAGCATCGGCTTTCAGCCCGCATGCAGCTGAGAAGGAGGGTGCACGGCAAACAAACACTTTGGTATCTTTGATCCTTAAAGCTGCAGGTGGACTCATTGTTCACGCCAGAGATGAGAGGACGCTCGGATCAACAGGGAGACGAGTTCAAACAGTGGCCAAAATGCAACCCTGATAGCTTTCAGCATCACACGCGGGTATCGTGTAATAAGATAGACGTTAGAACACTTTGAATGTAAATTGTGGCTGGGAATTGTGAATACCATTCATGTATTGATGGATAAAACAGTGAATCTTCTTCCATCACCTGCAGGTATTGGTGAGTTTTAACCACAAGCATTAAAAAAAGCGCATGAGGAATGTTTGTGATCCACCATCGTCCAGCTAATAAATACCTCTTAGTCAGCTCCATATGTACTAACTATCTATGTCAGTAATGTTCTCAGAATTGCAACCATAACATAATCCTAACCTGCTCAGGCACAGATTGATACCTATGAACGGAAGAGGGTGAAAACTCAAAGACCCCACCCATATGATGAGAGCCAAGAACGAAAGTCAATAATTCCAATACACCTGAAATTATCACTGCTTCGTCTGCCCAGGCCGTGATTACACAGTGATGGAGTTTCCTGGATGATGCTGAGATAACCGCTCGGGGGCAATTCAGCAGCCGACCCCAAAAAAACAAAAAACAAACACGAGGTCTGTCTCTAAGAGCAAGCACCTGCGATGACATCATTACGAGAGATATCATCTACCAAGCAGAGGCAGGTAACACTGAAGCCCACTTTTAGTAGCTACATGAGGACCGAGTTAGGGAAAAGTTATCGTGATTGCTCAAGTACTGCAATAATGTAATCGAGTATTGAGTCTTAAAACGTCACGATATTGTCACTTGATTGAAGTGTAAGCAAGTTGATTTGCACTGGCACATTCTCTCATCCCATTGGCAGACTGTGAGAGATTCCTTTGTAGTGGGCATTATTGCCTGTCTGCCACCAGGGGGGATGATTTGTAAGAACCATGACGTTGACGACCAATTCATTCGGCTCTGGGCATTTCTTGCAAATGAAATAGTCGCTGAGATTGATCTATGACTCGTGCTCTGAGCTTTGTGCCTGTGTTAGACTGTAGTTCACCTCAAGAGTCAAAAGAGTGAATGATTATGGCTCAAGACTAGTATAATTTCGCACGTGGAGTGTATTTCTTTTCCCTGTCTCGCTGATACAAGCTCTCAGCCTTACACTGCCTCTTTTGTCAATTTATGATAATATTTCGAGACTATTCCACGGCTGATGTGTTCACAAGGATTTCCAACATCCCCTGCGAAAATATTTATCTTATATATGGTTGGAAAGTTCCACGTAGATGCCCATGGGATATTTTCGTCCTCTCACCACCTCCCTAAACAATACAGCGTTGTGTAACGGTGGAGGAATAAAAGTCAGCTGCCAGCCGTTTCTTCACATCCCAAACCACCGCCTCACAGCTTGGATGCTTACGCGTTGCTCTAAGTTTATCCCTCAGCGGTTACTATCAGTGTGGATCAGCGAAATAGAAAATACTCTTTTCTTTTTTTTTACTGGGTGGGCTGATGTTTGTTTTGTACAGGTTAATGAGACGCTAGACAGAGAGCGTTTAAGAGGAAAAGAAGAGGAGGAGATTGAGTCACAGTATAAAGGCAATACTCCAAGTAAGTATATTATCTTGTCCAAATATGGAAGATTTCTCAGCTGAAGTAATAATAAACCGTGTACTACTTTTATACCACTAGATGGCAATGTC
>OOFE01023183.1:0-15604 GCA_900323365.1 Monocentris japonica | reverse complement strand
ACTCAGTTTGTCTGGGAGGTAAAAGAGACTGGTGAATTATTAAAGCTTGCTGAAGCTTCACTCACAGAGAACTAGCAGACCACTGAGACACCACAACACAGCACACACACACACACACACACACACACACACACACACACATTGATAGAGTCAATACATCAGTTATAAAACCAACAATGAGTTGTCCAGTGGAGCCTCCATAAAGCAGCAGTGGTTTCTGCTGCATCAGTAATAGTTAAAGACCTTACCACACCATTTTAGTGGCACTATAACACATCTTCACATCATGTCTTAATGGCCTGTGACCGAGTGGCTGTGGCTGAGCTGAGAGTTACCTAAAGCACTCCTTCAGTGAGCTCAGCAAATCATTGGTTTGTAGGGCAGAATAAGAGTAACAATGATTCCTGCTAACTGAAACAGGCTCAGCTATTAAGTATCACCCTGATTATCTGGCCACACACTAACCTCACTGTGATTGTTTCCTGAGTTGTATTGTGTTTTTTATGTACATGTAGTTGTATTTTTTGTGTGTTTTGTCTACAGCTGTTCCAGATATAGCCATGACACAAAACCAGAATACTCATTGGGGCCATGGGACAAATGTGAATACGTGACCTTGACCAACAAAAGTAGGTCACGGCCGATTGAGGGCATGATGAGTGCTTAGGCGTTAACAGACGTGTGGGATGTTGCAGTCGTCTGACAACCCTGTGGGGATTGTGACTGCTGGAAATAATCATACATGACATTTTAAGATGGAGTGTTTTCAGAAGAGCTTAGAATTTCAAATGGCATGATGAGGTCACTGGAGTGTCCTGTATTATAAGCCCCGCCCCTAAGCTGCAGAGGAGCAACACTAGTGACACACAATCATTGCACTCCAAAACATTGACATTTTTTGTGTTACATTTTAAAGATGAAATGCTCAGTTTCTCAGAGTTTTAGTGAAGCTGTCAGGAGAAAGTAACAACAGCAAAAAATAAACAGCAGAAATTGATTGGTGTCCTTGTGTACGATACAGACAGGGCATGACCCCAATCCAAAGCCTGGCAGGTTGCTCAGAGCCTGGGAGATTTACGAGGTATAACTTTTCATTCAAACCATGAACCATAACTCTCTATCCCTGATAAGAAGAAAAGGCCTTCACTCAGGGCTACCTTTACAGTAAAGTAAGATTAATGCTGCAAAGTTGTTCAATCAGTGCTACAGAGCACAAATTTCATTTCACTGATGAAGCTCCCCTCCCCTTTCTCCTTCCATCGCTCTCCCTCTCTCACCCCTAACTCCATCCCTCAGCCTCGTCAAATCCATTTACTTCGCAAGATGATGTTTTCCCAAAAAGGGAAGAAGTTCTAGTTAGTATGCAGAGCAGTGGAAGTACAAACGGCACACAGTATGAAAATGAAATATTCATGACTACAGAAAGCTGTCTTGGGTAGAGAAAGGAGTCAAGGAAGAGAGAGAGAGAGAGAGCCCTCTGCCTCTGTCTCTCTCGTGTCTCTCTCTCTCTCTCGTGTGTGAAGAGGAGAGTCGAAGAGTTGTCATTTTGACATGAGGCTTCATCACAATTTCCATCGTTTTCCCAGCCCTCTCTGAGAATGGCTGCACTCCTCTCACCACCTGTTGGCTCTTTGAACCTAAAGAACAGACAACGATGAAGGAGCTAGTTCTCCCTCTCCCTCTCCCGCTGTCTTTCTTTTACTATCTCTCCTATTCCCTTTTCTCCCTTCTCCTGATATTTCCGTTGTTCCTCCGGTGGCTGTCACTTCAGCACTGTTGGCGATATCTCTATGGCAGCAGGTAGAAAGGCCTGTCACCGTCCCAGTTGACAAACTGGAGGTGAATGAAATGCAAAGTAGCTTTGAAGTCCTGGAGCTGCAGCGTTACGGGGTGACGCTACAAGGAGGGCTGTAAGTGCATTTTAAGTGGTTCAACCACGGGACCAGCTGTGCACAGTTTCAAAGGCAAATAGCAGCTGAAAATAATTATTGGTTCTGAAAGGTCATTAACGGAATATTAATCGTCTGCAGAAAGCGTGGTGTCTATATTTTATGGATGATTTTATTTCCAATTTCCCGCTGTAAACAACACAGCCAGTCAGTTAGTAAGTTAGGAGTAGTATATTTATGATAGGACCTGTAATTCTTATATATGTCACATATATTTTCAGAACAGAATACAGAAAACAACATAAAACTGCACCTAATCTAAGTCCTTGATTCATCATTTCTCAGTAAAACAGTTGGCTGAACTTCACAGATGAACACCTTATAACGTTAGTAGAGTCCTGCCACTGCAGCAGTGCAGCATAGCAACAAACATTAGTCCTGTTTACTCCATATATAATAGAAACATCTTTTATCAGCTCAGCTCCATACAACTGGGTTCTGAGTAATGGAAGCGTGTTAGATCTAGGTAGTAGGGCTAGACTACTTTCCCTGATAGCAATGGTCTAGATAACAAACAGTAGATAACGTAATTTGTGCTTACCTGTCGAGGAGAAAAACAGTTTTAAATCCTTTGGTCTCAGGTTCTTCCTTCTTCCAATAACAATACCAACAATCTTGTTTTTGACTTTGCTCTATCAAAGGCAATTTGAGAGGCATACCAGAGGTTTTTGGTCGATGACTGGCTGCTCCTTTGCCATATTTTGCACAACGCACCTATGGCCCGTAAAAATCACATTGATCTGAATACAGGGGACAACAACAAACCAAATAAAGAGTGAAAATCTTACATAGACTGCCTTTAAATATCCAGTTCTAACGTTGATAATCGAAACCAATTGTTCCACAACCCATAAACTTTTGATTCAAATTGAAAATCATCTTTATCTGAGGGACGCTGTTCCAATGGAAAAATACCTCTTTATCCAGTTTTCCAGAATGTGTATGGAAGAGCGCTTTTATCTTGGAGGCCATTTGGGTGATAAAAACAGTTGCCTCTGTATTTGGCAGATTGCATTTCTCTCTTGCTCTCTCTGCGTGTGTGTGTGTGTTTATGTATCAGCATGTGTATGCATGTGTCTTCTTATGTTGGATGATTGTGTAGCCTCAGTACTCTTCACAGAGGGTAGATGACTTATTGATTAAAAAGACTCATTTATTCAGATGAGGCATCTGGAGATGCCTGGGGATTTGTTTTAGTCATGAAGCCCCTTCTCTCCTGCCTCAATCCCCTTCTCTTCTCTGGCCCCCTCCCTGAGAAGTCACAATTGATACCAGATTCTGGAAACTCTTTCCTGAGTAGTTCATAATCTGCAAGCAACAACCAGAACAAAAGTGATTATATAAATGTCTTAGATTGTTCCAGTTTGTCATTTGTGTCTGCTAGGTTCTATATTATACACAATTTGGCAGACTCATAAACTAACTTTGTGTCATGGGTGTAATATTGAGACTGAAGTTTTGTTTATTACCGCTAGCTGTGCAAAATGAAGAACAATTCTGGGCTTTTACTCATAATAAATAAGGTTTCTTCTCGAATCTATATAGAGTTGATTATCAAGAATTACCACTGTCATTTACTGCATTGTCATCTGTTTCTCCCTCTTTCAGACTCTCTCACTCTTTTCTTTCTTTACTCCTTAAGCTCCTTGTGTTAGCTTGTTTGTGTCTTGCCCTCCCCCCTGAGCTCTGCCAAATGCAAAGGTTCAGGGAGGAGGGCAACTGAGCACGGTAGTCTCCGTCACTGCTCCTCGTCGTGAAGCCAGGCCATGATTCACTCATGGCTGACAGACTAAATCTCCTGCCAGGCTGACGCTTATATGAATTATAGATGTGTGCCAGCTGGGCTGTGAATGCGTCAGATTTACTGTGCCTTTCTGCAAAGGTGCCAATGCAACCTGCCACTAATCTGCCCCGGAGCCTGGGATTAGCCTCACGCTTACATAGGGCTCTGTACACACAACCTCCTGGGGTTAGTGGCTGAGACATGGCCTTGTGGAAAGAAGGGTGTCAATGTTCATTCCTGAAGCAAGCATGCACCACATGCTGAGAACTGTTGAAAGTGTGCATCACAAGTTGGAAGGGTTGGGAAGCAGCCAGCTGTATTGAACAGTAGAGCACTCTGTAGCCCCAGGTTATGAATCCATGTTGTCTCCTACTTCGTACTACAAAGCTTTGAGCTTAGGCCTGCTTCTCTTTGTGTGCACGCGTACAAGTCTGCATCTTGGTTGAGCAAGTGTGCCTGGGTCCCCATACACCGACTGTATGTGTGCCTGTATGTGTGCCCGATTCAAGTGTATGTTTTCACAAGTGCATGTGAAAGCTCCTGTTTTGACAGGTGCTTGAATCAGGGATTAGGATAGGGATGAGGGATGCATTAATCAGTGGATTCATCCTCTGCTGCCTCTCTCATCTCTCAGACTAAATATACTGCACTGGGCTTGGTGAGGCATGGAGGGATGGAGAGGGGGAGAGAGAAATGGAGAGGGTTTGTGATGGTGAAATGTGGTTTCTGAGCTGTCAAATTGAGGCTTATTACTGGAGGGCTGGACATGATTTCCCAGGTATTTCAGTGTGTGTGTGTGTTCATGTGTGGATGTGCTTTTGTAGGTTGTGATAGGGGGTTCAGTTCAGAGTGATGAGTGTGTTAGGTTTGTTTTATCTTCTAGCACTGCTCTCTTGCAGCCAGTCTGCAGTTCATAATGCACTAATGCAGAGGGTAGATGACTCTCTCTCTGTCTCTCTCCCTCTCTTTCTCTTCATGTCCATCAGACTCAGGTCACCCCTATTTGCCACAACATACCATGCAGCCTTTCAGTGTGTGTGTGTGTGTGTGTGGTGGGGAGTGAGTTCATCTCACGGTCTAATTGAGATGACATTTCTGCTCTCCAAATTTAATTATTCAGCTGCTCTATTCATTTATTCTCCTGTTCTTTTGTTCCCTATCCTCCGACTGCCTCTCTCTCTTTCTCTCCGTGCCAAAAAACCTGGACTCTTAAAAGCACTGACCCCAAAAATAGAGAAACCATAACTTGTGCCTGTGTTTGGTTTCTTTGTGAGGTTGTTGAAATGCATTTAGAGCTATGTGACCTTCAGTGAAAGTCAGAGAATAAAGGCAGACAAATTTCTCCAAGGTATCCTACAGCTGTGAGTGGAGGATGGACTTGAAAGCAATTGCAGAGCTTCATTTCAGTACAATTTTCAATCATAATGGTGTAAAATCAAGGGCCTGCTCTCAAATCAAGGATTCTGTTCACATCTCTATGACAAAAAAGTTTCCCCTCACCTTTTGATATTGTTTTGAGTTATTCTTCAGAGAACCATCAAAGTAAATCTTTATTTCAAAACCATGATCAAGCTGTTGTTACACTGACCTTCAGGAAAAAGTGAAGCTGTATTCATACTGCCTGTTTCTGAAATTGGTAGAAGTGATAGGAGGGAAGAGTTTAGCTGTTCACCGCAGAAAAAGCATTGCATCTCTCTGCTGTTGTTTTTATTTTTATTTTTTACTGCCTGCCTCTTTCCTCTGTCCTCTCTCTGTTCAGCTTCTGCTCTCCTTGACTTGCCTTTGATGCAGGAAGGTGTGGGACAAGAAGCCAGCATGACGCATTGGTGAGTGGAAGGAAACTTCTCAACTCTGGTTACATGCTGCTTGCATCACGTACACTCATACATCACGCACACACACACACACACACACACACACACACACACACACACACACACACTCGGTGAAAATAAGAATCAGATGGTAACAAGACATTGAAACAACCTTGACTTATACACATACATAATCCTTGAGTCCTAAGCAAACTGGTGTTTTGGGATGGGATGCAATGCCAGGATACTCAGGCTGAAAGACGTCTCCAGTTAAGCTGATTGACTGTCCACGTAGAATAGATAATGCAGATTTGGTTTTGAAGTGTAGCACTAGTGGAACATACAGTAGTGCAACGTATAGGAAGGAAAGTGCTATGGTGGTAGATACGGAGGAACTGCAGCTTTCCCTTACTCCTGTGTATTTCTGAATGAGTCTTTTGATAACAGCTGAAATCGTACAGCATTTTACAAACTGCGATGTCGGTGCTCCAGGGGGAGGTAGAGGCAAGCTCTGTCTGGAATCTTCAGTGAGAAAGTTGCTGCATAGCCAAATCAATGAAATATAGGTCAGAGACATGAGTTTCTGTTAATGTGGAGATTATGTGTGTATCTTCCTCTCTCTCTATCTCTCCCTCTCTATGTCTGACTGTTTTGTGGGGTGTGGCTCTTGCACTGTGAAGTGTGCAGCGTAAACAGTGTACACATGCAACATTCTAGCCATGAATCTACTGGAAACCTCTGAAATTGCTTTTTTATTATCAAAAAAACAATTTCTTCTGATCACATCAGCTCGGGCACAGATGACTATTGCTGTCTAGTTGGGCAAGAGAGAAACATCAACAAGAAGCCTTGAATTATATTGCAAATAAATAAGGTGAAATATTACAGTTTCAGTTACAAGCAGAGTTTCACATTCAAAAATAATTCATGAATTCAGAAAAGTAAGATATCAGTGTAGCCAGTTAAACTTTTATTAGGCAGTTGATTAAATAAGAATGTCACTTCATATAAGAATGTACGTGTTTTGCACGTGTATATTTTATGGACTTGGACTTGGTATTTTGTTGAACAACCTTTCAAAGCTAAAGAGACCTCTCACCAGAGTAATGTACAACCTACAGATGAATGGGAGAACTTATGGATTTAACATTGTTTGTCTGAACTACTGCATCCAAATGGGGTTTACATTATAATCGCACTTGCAGTTCAAAACTAAACCCTGACCTCCTGAAAGTCAGCTTAGATACTGATGATTTTTCTCTGTGTTTTCCACTTCGTTCTCTGTGAAGCTGTGTATTCACGTAATAATAGGAACAGATTAGGAAATGGCACAATACTTTCCTTTATGGCTACGTGAGGCAGCTTACTAATACAAACCAAACTGTCCAACAACATAGGAGAAATACATTTCAAAGCTCAAATTCAGCGCTTTGGGCAATGGAAATTGTTGAGATGTTACAAATCCTTTCAGTAAACTAACTATGATGCAATTTCCCCACTTCTATTGCCAAAGTGTTGCAGAAAGAAATTACAGAAAATTGTCCCAATATCTATCTGCTACCAAAGAGGCCAATCCTGTTCCCTTTATCTCTCATAGTGGCAGTCGCCTGTGCTGCCTCTGTGCTGAGAGGGTCATTTCTGGGGTCAAGGCTTTTTAATGAGATAATCCAGTGCCCAGCCAGATGAGATTAGCAGCTACTCAAACCTAGGGGATTGGTATGATAGTGTTTGACCTGCACTCCCATCCTGCGTGAAGCCTCAGAACACAGCAGCAGTGTTGGGCTCATTACTAAAAAAAATGGAATATATTCCCCTTTACTCGTTACTTATTTCAAAAGAAATAATGTTACTTTACTTATCACTCCCTGAGAAGTAATTTGTTACACTATTACTGTAGCAGCAGCACACAGCTCTGCCTTAGGGAGACACAGAGGAGCTATCAGCCATGATGGAGGGAACTTTGTCCAACAGCTCCCGATCTCACAAATTGGAGATATGAGGTTTCTCTGCAGGATACCAATGATATTCAGAGCACGCTACACACACTTAAACATCTACCAGCCTTCTTGAAGTGTCAACAGTGTTTTTTGGCCTTCACCAGCATCAAACCATCCCATCCTTGTATTAAACTGTCTTTGTCTTCAGTGCTGATCCTGCGGTGCTGCCTTCACAGTGAGTTGTTCAATGTGCTCATCATTTCTGCGGCTGTGTGATGGTGTGCACAGTGTTCGTACACCCCCGGCTGTAATCGTGCTTCGGAGTGGTCTGGCACCTCTTTAAGCCTGTGAATGTGCATGTATTGAAGCTGTCCTCTTAATCCATACGTCAAAGAAAGGCTTACTTAGTCTAGTGCGCACTAGAGCAGGCAGGCGCGCACAGATGCATACACATCACATGCACATGCACGCGTGGCACACTTTCTCTCTTCCTGTGTATATCTCTCTTTCTCCCTTTCTCCTCCTCCCTCCTTTACCTCCCCTCTACCTAATGCCTCATCTTTCCATCAATCCACCTCTCTCTCTATCCCTACCTAGGTTTCTTTCCCTCTTGTTTCCTGTGCCTGTATTTCAAACTCCCCTCCCTATCCCCTCTCTCTCGCTCTCTCTCTCTCTCTCCCTCACTCACACACTCTCATGCACAATCCCTACTACTCACAGTGTCTCCGTCTCTTTGCCAAGGCAATCTGGGCTTTGGAAATGGGCTAAAAAGCACTCGGATTACCCTCTTATAGTTTCCCCGCTCCAGAGCTGGGCACAACAGCCCCCAGTGTCCCATTATGACGAGGCTGCTGAGCTGCTGAGGTGGGCTTTACGATTAGTGATGGTGTGCTGTGGCTGTCAGAGCAGGCCTGTGAGGGCCAGTGATGACTGTTGTTGTTGAGCTCTGCCCAGTGCTCACACACAACACACACACACACGTTGGTATTACTATACCAACCCTAACCTCAACTCTCTCCACTACATGCATAACCTGAGCCCTTACCCTAAACCTAATCCTAAAGCTGCAAACTGAGAGGTGCGTAGAGCTCTACGGTGAGGTAACTGGGCAAAAGTAAGGAATAAGGCCCAATGTGAGAACTGGCCAAAATGTCCTCAACCGATGAGGGTTTTCGTTGTCTTTCTATCCTTTGTCCTTATAAGTATAGAAATATAAGAACATACTCATACAGATGCACACGCACACGCACACGCACACACACACACACACACACACACACACACACACACACGTATTGGGGTTGGTAGGGGGGTGCACGTGTGGTGCATGTGTTAATGAGGCATAATGAACTGACAGCTTGAAAGGTCCTACTGCGAAGCCACATTTCCACTATAAATGTCTCACTAATTCTACTCTTGGATGTTTTTGTAGGGATGATTAGGCTGTCAAAAGGTTGCCACTTATATTTTATTCTGTAGAGAAAGGCATCTGGAATATGAACATACTTGTTACCATGTGTAAGAGGCTGTGAGTGAATGTGTAATTATGTGTGTGTGTATGTGTGTGAGAGAGACACAGCATGTCCACGCTTTTCTGTCCATGTCATGATAGTCAATATGCCAACAACAAACCACCAAAAGTACTTTTCCCTCCTATAGGAGCTCTGCAGCTGCATTGTGTCTGATTCTGTGAGCGTATCTGAATCCTAATGCTTAAATCTCCAGATGCCACCACATCCACAGTGTTGCAGCCTTGCTGTACTATGCTGGTGTATCTGTGGTACATGCGCCATCAGTGTTTGTGTGTGTGTATGTGTGCAAGCAGTAGAGTATGTGTGTGTGTGTAGTCTCTGCCATTGTACCTCTTAGTGTAATATGACTTTGATGAGCCTCGAACAAAACGTTGTCTTCAAGGACTTAGAGCAGCTAAAGACACTAAAAGTTCATTGGCTTGTGGTGACATCGTCAGTCGTGTTCATCATTCCCCTCCCACAGAAACTCTCCTCTGCTGTCAGGTGGCATGATATCCAGTGGTGTCTTTTCCTGTTTTTTGTTCATCCCTTTAAATCTCCCACACCTGGCACTATTGTGATTAGCTGAACTCATATCACATTTCACCAAGCTCAGTAAATTACCTGTGCTCTATTTACCCTTCTGGGATCAGTGTTAATCCAGGCCCACGTGAGTTTCGACTAACATGGGAGTGAGTAGATAAGGACTGAATTTTCATTTTGGGGAGAACTATTCCTTTAACAAAGGCCCTGCGTGTGGTTGTATTCACATACTCAGAGATGTGCTCTTGGTGACTGTCACATCTCATTCCAAGGAATATGAAAGCTTTCTCCTCTAAGTCATTCCTAATTTTACTCCTCTTTCTTACAAGTGCTCAGCCGTGCTGATGCTCCCTCCAATTAGATATAAAAGGAACATACATAGCCTTTGAGAGGGAATGCATATTCATTGTAATCACACCAGAACAAGGAGTGCCCTCACACAGACTATGATGTAAGTGGATGTGTGTTGCTCCCATTTCAAGCATACTGCACATACTGCACAGTAAGAAGTGCTTTCCAACCGTCAGCAAAAAAAAAAGAAATTGGCTTTTGGTTGAATCCTTTTTAGTGAAAGACTCACACTGTGCTCATTGCTCTGCACATCTTGTACTACTTCAGTGAAATCAGCAGAAATTGAGAATGAAGTACAACAGTTTGTTTCATTGCATTTTAACCCGGTTAACATTTTATACTCACAGACTGAAATCCCTGGTCAGAATCTGGTCGTCGATATACATTTGAGAAATATTACAAATTCAAGAAGGTTTAGAGTGACAGCAACTTCATGTGTATAAATATCATAACTAGCACATTGCATGCCAGTTGTACCCGTTAAATAAGTTACGACTCATGAATTGTTCAGCGATTCATTTGGGCCTGATTGAGACTGCAAAATATTACGCCGGTGAATTGAGATACGCACGTTTGAGTTGTTCCTATTCAGACTTGTCCTTTTCAATGTGCACACTGAGGATTTTTGGACATTCCCTTGCTTTTGCACGGGTTTATTGAAAACCTTGGCTACTTTGTCCTTCCCATTTGTATGGTGGCCTTTTCTCCTTTTCATATCTTTCTGCTGAGGCATTGACTTTAAACATAATTCATTTTTGGAGAGGACAATGACGCATGAAGACTGAATTGGCAACATGCCATTCAGACATTAATTGAATAAAAAAAATATACTCAACAACATTTGAAATGATTTAGACAATTCTGCATTTTTGCCTACAAGAAAACAATGAAATACTTTTTATATCAAATTCTTTTCTAAATGACAACTGCTTGCTTATTCCCCTTGTTATGGCCACGTCTGCATCATATATTAAATATTTTTCTTCTTGCTCTGATTATTTTCTTCTTTTCAGGGTGATCTGTTCCCTGATGGTCATACTATGTGCATAGGTTTCTGTAATCTTTGATTGTGTGTCTTTGTGCGGCAGTGCTTGGGCGATATATTTTTTGGTGCATATGCTCTTTGCCATTAAGAACTGCACCAGACAGTGGGACATATTCCCACAACACCCCTGGACACCCTGTCCAGCTGACGCAGCACCTGTCGCCAGGATGGAAAAGCTGCATCATGTTACCTGGAGTAACATGCGAAGGATGTTGGCTGTGTGATCTGGCTCTGCAAGTCAGCAGCACAGCTCAATCATGGTCAAGGCCCTATCCATGTGCAAATGCTGGAGGCACTGGGTGTCGGTTTAACTCGGTACATGATTTCTTGGCGCCCTCCACACGCCCTGGTAGTGCCATCTCCTTTGATGATCTATTAAAAACTCCTCCTCCATGTCCTGCACATAAATGGCAGGACACATATGCTTGCCTAGTTGTGGAGACTTTGCTTTAAATAGATCTGCATTGCAATTTTTTAGTGGCCAGTCAAGAGCGTTGCACCGTCTAATTCATTACCTTCAAGTTTTTGTGACTCATCCGCAGACAGTATGCAGATTTTTACATCATGAAACTGATTGGAGCACTCGACGTAGACGGATCTGGGTGTCGAAGGTACAGGAGCGCACAAATAGACTGACTGGACACGCCTTGATCTCAGCTGTGCCTTTTCATCACATCAAGTGTGCATCTTGCAGGCGCCCACATATCCCCGCAGGTAACTCCAGAGTTGGAAGTGGCACAGTAGCACACACATAAAAACTGACTTAAACTCCACTGCGCGGCGGTCTGAATCGGACCCTTGATGAGTCACATGAGTGATGACAGGGGCTGTTATCATGCATTCATATCCTCAAGTTTTTCTCTGCTATTTCTGTCTTTGTGTCTCTGTTGCTGCTTGGCTCTCTCTCTCTCTTCCTTTGTGCTCTCAGATTAATCTTTATCTGTTTAAGTAGTGTAATGCCATTAATAATAAGTGGTATTATGTGAGATGTGGAGAGAGTAATATGGGTGTTTGCCTTGGCTATTACTCCCTCTGTTAGAGCGAAGCAGCATGAGTACCTCACAGCCCATCTAGATCAGTCTAAATTTGCTTGGGGCAGGCAGGCAGTCAGGACCAAGGTTATTGGGACCTTGCCATCACATTCACCACACATATAGAAGGTAAGGCCGCTTTGTTACAATGTTGGAACGCTATAAACATGACTTGTGTGGATGGATAAAATTTGTCCTTTAGTAATGTGTCAATAACCGAGTAATCTGGACGTGTGTGTATATGTGTATGTGTGCTGGTGCATGCATGTGTGTGTGTTAGGGCAAGGAGTTGTATTTAGCAGTTGCTAGCATCTATGTCTGTGATATCTGAGCTTAATGTCAGTGCCTATTTATTCCTCTTATTGATCTAGTCCACTCCCTGTGTCCTCTCACACATACACACACACACACACACACACACACACAGACACACACATGCATGAACGCAACACATTTTCCCTCTGGGGTTTGCTGCTCCTTTCCTGACCTTCATGTAGCTTCCAAGCTCTCTCTGTCTCTCTCTCTCTCTCTCTCTCTCTCATTCTCTCTCTTCCTCTCTTGCGCTGTGTGTGTGTGCTGATGTGGGACCGAGGGAGCAGTCCACTAATAGAAAGCCTATTGACTGGGGCCAGTCTCTTATTGCTGCTATAATAGCTGCCGGGCCCTCTGGATGCCAGTCGATAAAAGCGCCTTGTCTCTGTTCATTGGTGAGAGGCCTTTGTCAGCACTGGAGGAAAATTAAATGTTTGATCGACCAGCTTTAAGATGCAGTTTTTGGTGTGTGTATGTGTGCGTGCATGCAGATGTACCATGTGTGTCTGTGTGTGAAGAGAGAACAGAAAAAGAGAAAATGGAGAAATGAAATGCAGATTTGACTCTGCAACAGTGAATCTCCTTTTGTTGTTTGTCTAAGACTTTGTGTGTGTGTGAAGACCAGTGTGACCAATAATTCCTGCAAATCCTGTACTTGTGTAAATCCAGACTGCAAATAGCTGGCACTACCGTCTCACTGTAAATTGTTGCAGATCTCAACACACACACACACACACACAGGCACACACCTACACATGCCAAGTCTCCAACTTCTGGCAGGATAAATTGAGTCTGGGAAAGACAAAGTGACAACAGATTAAACCACGTGCCTTGTTGAAAATGAGGTAAATGTTTACCTGCATTATGTGCTCCGTATTGTTCTGTTGCAGACAAAACAGTAATTTACATTTCCATAACCTGCTTTACACAAACGTGCATCTGGAGTGAACTGTCTCTTCTCTCCTCACACACACACACACACACACACCAACTGCACCTGTATGAAGCAGTCCCACAGAGAGCCCTTTGTCCCATAATGCCAACATGTGCCTCATCAGAACGGTCCCCAAGGTAACCCCGCGGGGAGGTGAGGAGGCCGTTTGATTGACAGCGTTGGCATTCAGACTTAGGAGGTGGAGAGAGTGTGGAGACAGCTCAGCGAGGTCACTGTCATGGGAGAATAAATATGGATGGACCAGCGCTCATGAAATCTGCGGCACATAGCTAACTATTTCAATCACACACACACACATACACATAGCGGGGACCAAGGCCACAGGGTGAAGGACCAGGGTGAGACATTGGTATGTGGTGTGGATGTGTTAGCGACTGGTGAAGGAATGAAATATGCAACACCTTGTTCCCTAGGTCACATGGGCCACAGGGGGGTTCCCTCTTATAGTAAGGAATGGCACCATGGTTGAATTAATACCCCTCTCTCACCACTCCCTCTGACACTTGCTTCACAGGATTACCGACGGGCGCTGGTGACAAGCTGAGACAAGGACGTCACATTTGGGATTTCAAACACCAGAGCCATACTGATGGTTGGAGATAGCTAGAGACGCAATCTGTGTGGTGTGACATGCCAGCGTCAAATTCAGTGTCTAGACCTTCTAGATTGACCCGACTTTGTCAGCAACACTTAAGAGTGGTCTTTGTCAACACTTAAGCTACTGACTTTGTCTTTGTTAGGGGCTAAGTTGATGACAGGTATAAGACAATGGAAGGAAACTCAGAGCTAGTCCCACGTCAATGCTCATGGCAGACAAGAAAGGATATGGACTAATACGATTACAACTCATTTCTGCCAAACTGCGGGGAATGCAGCTCAGGGAGAAACATGTCCACGCACATAGGCACACACACAAACACCCACACACCCACATCCCTACACACACACACACACTGTGCAGGCAGACAGGCAACTGCTGATTGAATTAAGGTGAAATTAACTGGGAACTTTGTGAAAGTTGTGCTGCTTTCCTGGAGGCGACAATCCGATTAACTTCCTTAACATACCTGGCTGGAGCCTTGGTGCTGGAAAGACAGACACACTGACAGAAAGACAGACAATGTATGGATGTCTGCCGGAGAGGAGGGGATGGAATAATAGAGGGATGAGGCAGTAGCCAGATGGAGGGGTAGCGGGGGGGGGTAAAGGAGGGAGGAGGGAGTTGGAGGTAAGGGCTGTGCAGAGTGATATCTGCAGTGTGCAGGGTGTGAAGCGTGTCATCTGTCTAATAGAAAACCTGTGTGTGGCTGAGACTGAAATGTGAAAAAATATCTCTCTCTCACTCTCACACTCACTAGCTCCTGCTTTTTGTCCCCATGGGGCAACTGTGCTGTCTCTGTCCGTCCCTCTGCCTTTCTGTCTCTCAGCTGCTCTGTCACCTGTCACACACACAAAGCTCTAATGCAACTCCCACCATTCTCCAGTCAGAATTCTAACTGGGCTATGAATGGGACCTTGATTGGAGGCCGTGTTTTTAATGGTGTTGTTTGGTGCAGATTATTGGACAGAGCCGTGTTTGCAAAGCCTAGGTAATGAGCCTCTCATCTCAAATCAACACATCTGCTTGCTGTTTGTTGGCAAACAGTTAACATAAAATGAAAGACCTGATTGGCAAAAGATGCTTGCAATTAGTCTCATGTGTGTCTGGCACACACTGGAAGGAGAATGTAAGCCCATACATAGGCATAGACGTACACAGTATGCCTTCACCGATGAGCAGTCAGCAGATTTTACAGTTCTAGTAAAGATTACAATAACACTTTTATTTTGTTAACGTTCTATATCAGATTATCAGTTCAGTGGAAGAAATTATGTTGCCAGGTGTGTTTTCTTGTATCCCTGTTACTATTCCCGAAATGGTGTAATGCATGGAATGTGAGAGTCCCTTGTGTGTCCTGGTCTTAGTAGTCTGGGTGACACTTCACACTGAATAAGTGCCTAAGAGTACATAGGTCACAGGCCTGTTCAGGAGGCCTGTTCATGGCAGAGGAGCCAGCCTCTGTGATAGTGTCAGACAGCTGGACACCCTTGAGACCAACAGATTCCTTGTTGTTACCGTTTAAGAAACTAGACCTTGTAGAATGTTTCGACTATCCCCCCTCCTTCTTCTTTCGTACTTTATAATCTCTGTTCAGATGTCGCCCTGGCAGAGATCTGCACACCCTAACTTGTGTGTACATCTCTCCTGAGCTCAGCTTCTTGTTATTAAATATACTCAAGTAATTCATGACTCGAAGACTCTTTGTCAATATCTGAATTTATTCAACACCCTTCCTGGTGAGTACTTCCTCTTTTAGCGAGTCCAATTTTAAA
>OOFE01023179.1:0-11168 GCA_900323365.1 Monocentris japonica | reverse complement strand
TATTGCTGCCCATTTCCGTTAATGTCTGACAACAACCAAGATGTCTATATGTATGGCTGTATGTATATCTATATCTACTGTATCTATATCTATACCTACTGTATCTATATCTATATCTACTGTACTGTATCTATATCTATATCTATATCTATGTCTGTATCTATACCTACTGTATCTATATCTATATCTATATCTACTGTATCTATATCTATATATCTACTGTATCTATATCTATACCTATATCTATGGCTGTATCTATATCTATATCTATATCTACTGTATCTATATCTATACCTATATCTATGGCTGTATCTATATCTATATCTATATCTATATCTACTGTATCTATATCTATACCTATATCTATGGCTGTATCTATATCTATATCTGTATCTATATCTACTGTATCTATATCTATATCTACTGTATCTATAGCTATACCTATATCTATGGCTGTATCTATATCTATATCTGTATCTGCTGTATATCTGTGTTATCTATCTATTTATCTATCTATACAGAGAGCGAGAGAGAGAGAGCGAGAGAGAGAGAGCGAGAGAGAACAGTGTTCAGGTCAAAAAGGCCCAGTGTTAAAGATCAGTTTGCCCACTGTATGCCACTTCACAGCTTTACTGTAAAGATACAATGAAGGAGAGAGCGTGCCTGGCATCATCTCCAATGGCATCATCTGTAATGAGAGTGGGTGGGGGGTGGCATTACTGAGAGTACCGATGGTCACAACAGGATCGGTGTGTGTGTGCATGTGTGTTTGGCATCAAGGACCTCAATTCCCCCCATTGTCCTGGATGCCATTGTTGAGGGCGGCCGAAGGGGGGGATGAAGGGATGGAGGGATGGCGGGGGAGGGGGAGGCTAAATGCCAGCTCTGTTCCGCGGTGTCATGCAGAGAGCAATTAGTCCAGGGTCAGAGCGGGTAGCCGGGCTGCTTTCTGGGAGAAAAGATAACATTGAACAAAGGGAGAGGGGAAACAACCACAAAAGCACCTCTTCAGAGAATTTGGCTCGCTTTACACTGATGAGGAAAGACGCCTCGGGGTTGGATAGGATCAGACAGGACTGGCAAACTGACTTACGGTCTTCCAGGCCGCCTGTCGAGTCACCGCAAACGACGCCTGATTCATAAATCGGTGATATTTAAGCATCCTCCTCTACAGTTCTAGTCTGTCCAGTGATGCACTGGGCTATGCTATATTAACAAAAGTTATTTTTTCATCTATACTTTTTATCCCCTTACAATGGAATATCTTCATATCAGTTTGATTACTACTTACAAATATATATCATTAAGGTGGGTAAACTGAGATTAGGTGGGTTTATCATCCACTACATCCCTGATTCTATTCTATTCTATTCTATTCTATTCAGCCCTGGTCTCACAGTGAGTCATCTTGAGATGGAGAGGCCCAAACTAACCCCATCTCACTGGCATCTATTTACCTAGACAAAAGTATTATAAATTTTACATTTCCAACAGAACAAAACACAAACTAGGCTATTATAGACCTTAAATGAACAATAAATCCACATAGACAATGAAATGAACTGAAAAGAAGCGAAAGCAAAAACTATTTTCACATGACAATGTCAGGCAGCATTTTCCCCGGCATGAAGGAAGGATAGATTAGTCTTACTTGATGATGATACATGTACGACTTCAATATTTGGTAACACTTGACTTGAAGTGCATTCCAAGCAGATTATAAAACCATTAGAAAGATAGATGAACTTTTCTTCCAATCCAATCATCAGACAAACATCCAAAAGTTACAAATTTATGGTGTCCCATAAACTATTTAAACCCCTACATTTTCTTGCACATTGTGTTTATTATATCTCTGATTATAACAATTATCAAGCACTCACAATGCTCTTATAATGCCTTATGATGACTTATAACGCCTTATGAGCACCAATTCTACTAAGTGTTACCAAATATTTTTGTGTATTAAAATAAGATCTTTGCATGAGCCTTTTGCTAAAATCCTACAAAATGAAACTTTTATACACGTTACACACACACACACACTCACACACACGCACACACACGCACCGGGAATGATGACTTCCCCCGGCAGGTTCGAGCCACTCTGGTTCCCCTAACGGCTCAGCATCACTCAACAGTCACTGGAGAGGAAAAAGACAACTTTGTTTCTTCTTACCTGGTGAATTCAGTCACTCCCTTCAGAAACCAGGCGGAGTTGCGGTACAGAGACATGGTCTTCTCCGGAAGCCTCTCGGTGCTCGGTGCGCTCTGCCCTCCGGTTTTAATCTGGACCAGAACCACGTGTAGCTCCGATGAATTAACATTAACATCGGTGGCGACATCTTCAGCAGCCACCCAGCGGCAGGAAGGGTGTATTAGTTATAATACATATGTCTGTAATACCATTTAGCCTATAGCCTCACGCACAATCACTATAACATTCCTACAATATGCCTATAGAGGTTTACAGCGTGTCTGCGGTACTCACTAGTGAGTTTATAGTAACCATATGGTACTTTATTGTATTTATAACGCCTATGGTGTCACTATAATATTCCGATAGGGTGTTATAGATTTTCTGCAATATTCTTATAGTATGCTTCTACAATTTATTATAGTGTGATTCAATTTTGAGCACAGTGCAAGATTGCTAAACTCTTTTGGGAGACATCAAATGGGATGTATTGTGAAATCAGTACATCCAATTTCACACACATTGATAAATATCCAGGCAACGTGTCAATAAGTATGGATACGCACGTATAGGACGTTCTCATCCGTTTTCTGTAAGATCATATCCACAGGATTATGATATGCCACAAGGCGCTTATGAGAGTCTAGCCGACTGAGACGAATAAAATAAAGGCTAAATAAAGTATATATTATTTTTTATATTATTTTCTGCAGTTCATATGAATGCATTGAACTACTTCCCAGTGGCCTGCTGTAACCACTGACAGAATGTAATAGGCTATCTGTCATTTTGCAGCCTTGCCCAGTGGCTCCTCGGCAGCCAATCAGAGCCACTGGAGTCAGGCGGGGCGCGGCACTGGAGACGGTTAGGCTACTCAAAGTGGGTGCATTGAGTTCTTGGAGGATCAACAATGTCGCCGCATCCCAAAATACGTAAGAAAGAGGACTCATTCTAAAGCTTGGATTTACTCTTGACTTCTCTGTGACTACTGTGACAAAATGGTGAGTATCTGAGCCTGCTGCTGTAAGACAAGAGGGTGGACTCTTTTAAAGACGTGGAGTCCATGCACCTGTAGCAAAGGTGCTCTACACTACAAAAAGTATCTTACCAAGTCGTTTAATCTAGCCTTGAGTCCTCAGCTCCTACTTTTCTTAAAACAAGTGATACAAATCTGAGAGATAATTCCACTTGTTTCCCGTTGCAAATAAACTTAATTGAAGAATTTCCTTGTGTCATTTTGTTAATACTAGTTGGGTGATCTGCCTTCTGCCTTGCTTCACGACAGCGACACTTGTTTCCCGTAACAAGTGGAAACTGCATTGGAAGCAAGTGGAATTATCTCACACCCACTGGTAGATCCCCCCCACACACACACCTTTTTTTAAAAGAAGAAATAAGATTATAATACTGAAAATTAGAAATTTACTTTTTTTTTAAAGGACATTTTTTTGCAGTGTAACGCCGATGTCGATAAATCAATATCACACGAAATTATTACATAGCTAAATAATAATTAATAAAAAAAAACCTCGTCCTCGACACCAGAAAGGTGGAAAAGGTTGATTTGTTGTTGCGTAAACGTTTTCTCAGCTATGCCTGTTTTATTATTGCACTCCCTGGCCTTCATTTCCTTTATTCACGTGCCCTGTTTTATCTTTAGCGTTGCTGGCAGATGCTTGGGGCTGCACCTTAGGGCAAAGAGCTCTTACTAATTGCTCTAGGAGAAGACAAGCGTTGTGTTCAGTGTACAACTGTACTGAAAGGCGAATCAGATAGCAGGGTAGCCTGTGTTTCACTTGTAAGCTTTAATCAAGCCTGCAGTTGTGCAATGTAACAACCACTTATGGGTGGGTTTGTTTTGGGAACAACACTGTAGGAATAGATGACTGTGTGTGTGTTTGAGCATGCACACGTTTGTTTGAGTGCATGTCTGTGTTTTGGATCCCCTTAACTCTGCAGTTAATGGCATGTTCTTAACCCACAACACACATCTACACCGTTTTTGCTTTTCCTCAAGGTTATTTGAACAATTTATGGTAAGGCTGAGCCAACATTACACCCACCAGAGTCTAGACAAGAAACTCTCATTCATACAGCCTTTACATTCCACTCTGCTTTCCATACTGTCAGTCAGTTTTTTTGCTCCATGCTCCATGCGGCTCTTCCTCATCATATTCCTGTCCCCCCTCAGATGCGCTTCCTGTTGCTGTTCAGCCGTCAGGGGAAGCTGCGACTGCAGAAATGGTTCGCGCCGCTGACCGATCGGGAGAAGAAGAAGGTGATCCGGGACATGACCGCGATGGTGTTGGCCCGTCCACCACGCTCCTGCAACTTCCTCCACTGGAGGGACCTCAAGATCGTCTACAAGAGGTGGTTGGGGATGGGAGGCAGGAGAGAGGAGAAGGGAAGGGGTGAAGGCAGATTGCTTCTAAAATATTTCTCTGTTTTTATCTCTGGTATCCTCATGATTTATTTATTTTTTCATTTTTCCTTATCAGCTGTCCTCTCCTGGCAGCTACAGACGTACCACCCTGTGTACGAGTGGGTGTTACGCAGCACACAGAAACCACCCTTCACTGTGTTAATGCTTAATGGTTAACTTGCCCGTCCTCTTTGTGAATGCTTGAAAATACACACTAAAACACAGAACACAAACACACCCACTCTCTACAATGGGTTAACAAGACCTTAACAGAGTAAAGGTCGAGTTAAACATACAGAGCACACATACAGTAATGCATATCCTTTCATCCCCTGTACCCAATACACTCTATAACCTACGGTATATCACATATATGTCCCAACCACGAATGATCTATGTGAAGGTGAAACCTGCCACAACAGAACAGATTAAGGCTCAAAAACATGTCATACCACTGAGTGTTCCTTTAACCTTTGCCCTTTAACCTCTTCTATTGCAGGTACGCCAGCCTGTATTTCTGTACCGGTCTGGAGGACCAGGATAATGAGCTGCTGACCCTCGAAGTGCTGCACAGATATGTTGAGTTGCTGGACAAATACTTTGGCAATGTAAGCAGAGCTGAATTTCATGGCACAAGCAGCATTCACTGGTTATTAAAAAGCTCAATGTACTTGCAGTATGGTATGTTTTCTTTTTAAATGTTGTATATTTCATTCGTACTAGACAAGAGCCGCTGATCAAGAAACTGTAGTACACATTTGTCTTTATTAATGGATGGGATATATCGTGGTATATGTTATTGTGTCAGGTCTGTGAGTTGGACATCATCTTTAACTTTGAGAAGGCCTACTTCATCCTGGACGAATTCCTGATGGGAGGAGAAATTCTAGAAACTTCCAAAATGGCTGTGGGCGTTTCTGTGGAGGAGTGTGACACACTCCAAGAGGTAGAGTATAATGTGTTATGGACCTTAAATGAACCCGAGCGTGTTTATCACTCATATAAAATGCATTCTCGTATTTCTGTTTTTGTCGCAGACGATGGAGGAATATATGAGCAAACCTGCTTACTGAGCCAACTTCGAAGACAAGGATGTCCCTCTCCCAAAGTTAGTTAATTCATTTAGCATTAGCAAGGCCCATTTTAGTGCCATCCTTAAGTGCCTTTTAAGTCTCATATTTATGGATCTCAGGGATACAAGACAGGCAATATGGACTGAAATGATCCTAATAACAACATTGTCTTTTTTCCTTTTTATCTAAATAAATGTGTACATTGTACATTTGTACATTGTAATTTTCATTCTGCAGAAACCTGCTCCAGATAAAGTTCTGCCTTATTCATCTAACCTTATTAAATTGTGAGCTGCTGAATGGTTTGGAATATTGTTCAGAAATGACTTGGCCTGTTTGCTATCGTCCTTGAAAGCCCAGTGCATTTTTACTCAATGCTGTTGCCTGGTTTGTTTTCAGCGCGGAAGTTGAATGGTAGTACATGGTAAACAAGATACATTTTTTTGTTCAAAATTTGAAAGCAGTGCATTGTATGATCACGGGCATTTTTCTCACCGTTTTCTGACTTTGTCAAATGAGGAAACACGACACGGTAAGGAAAAAATAAAGTCAATGCTTTATTAACCTCAGTTATGTCACACATGACCACACATAAGAAGGAATTTACATGAAAACACAAGTGGATCTGAGGGCTCCAACACTGATTTGGTTGTATGTGCGTTGAAATACAAGGCTGGTGAGCCACATGTACTAGTGGTCTGTCGTAAGTCTTGTCTGACCAACTAACTCATATAAAACACCAAATGAACCACGAAACCCACTTACCACTACAAATATGATATTACCTCACACTCCTATATCTCTGATTCGGCTAATCATAAAAAGAATAAATAAGTGGAATATAAAGCCTGGACTCTTGTAAACCTACTAAATTGCTCTTGCATGTGTTTTATTTTTCAAAAGTAACTTTATTTTGCCCCCGCTTCCTCCACCACCACCATCACCACCACCACCACCACCAAAACAATATAATATATGTATCTACAGCCCCACCATCTGACTACATTCCTTGGACACTTTTGGCATCAGCGTCATCGTCATCACTTTCTTGGGTTTCTGGGTTCAGGTAGCTCAACAATTTCATCATCAGCGCCTCGTCGTCCAAGCGTTGCGTTTGAGTCGTGCCGCCCATGCCCTCGGTCTCGGACTGTCTCTTTTGAGGTGGGCTTTTGTCTGAGTCCATCTGATCAAAGTAGTCCTGTATCGCCTGCTCAAAAGACCCTGGCATGGTCTGTCCCCCCTCGTTTCGTTTTTGGGCCACCTTGTTTTTGTTGTGTACTGGGTTGGGATACTGGGCCAGGATCTGAGCTGCTAGATATGCCGCCAATTCATCCTCGTCCACAGTGTCATCGTAGTCGTCCTTTAATTTGTCGGGAAGGCGCCATTGCGTGGGACTGGATTCCCCTGAAGGCCCCCCAGGCTGAGTGTAAATTTGTGACTGTGAGTTTTTATGCTGCTTCTGCTTCCTGAGGGGAGCTTGATCCTGATTTCCCACATCGCCCAACCCCAGGATGCTGAGGATCTCTTCTGTCCTTTTGTCTTCTGGGGTGCTACTAGTTTTTCTATCAGGTAGGCGTCTGTTGTACAACTGTGCTTCGGGACTCATGTGTTTCTTGTTTGAGGATATCTGAGAGAGAGTGTCCTCTATCCTGGCTAATTCATTGCTCTTACGTGATGGTGCCTGGCTCCTTAGCGGCGTTTTGTCTTGATTTGTCAATTCTCCAGTCTTGAGCATGTCCATCAGGTCTTCTGGTGGTATCTGGAACTTCTGAGAGATCTGAATGAGCTGGTAGATGGCCTGTGGGTCTATGTTGTTTCTGTACTTCGACTGAACCACCCTCCTCTCAGCCCTCTGTTTCTCCTCTTCCAGCTCTCGTTTCTGCTCTTCCTCTTCTGTTTTCTCCAGCACTTTCAGAAGATAATAGTCCACCAGGTTAGCAATGTCATCTGGATCCTCTCGTGGGCTGGAGTTAGAGGCTCTCTTGACTGGGTAGCTTTCATCATCTTCCTCATCATTTTCCATGTCATCATTGTCATCATCTTCTTCCTCTCCATCATTGCCATAATCCAGGCCTTGGTCAACCTCATATTTATTGTCTCTCTCGTCTTCGTCCTCCTCCTCCTGTTCCTCTAGCGGAGCCCAGTCTGGTAGTCCTCCAGCTACGTCTTCATAAGCCAGGTTTCTCACATTAAACATATCATCATCATCATCATCATCATCATCATCTTCTACTTCATCATCCACCTCCTCATCATCCTCCACAGCCTGCCGTTTATGCGTGGCCTTGGTATTGGCCAGCCTCCCCAGTTCCTCAAACACTGACTGCAGAGTGGCCAAGTTCTGAGGCGTGTACTTCTCCTCCACGTTCTCATTGGTGCGTTTGAAGGGGTTCTTGTGGTCCAAAGCCGTCCCCTCCTGTTCCTTCTCCTCCTCCTCGTCTCCTTCGCCCTCTTCATCATCCTCAAACATCAGTGGGTGCTTCTCATAAGGCTTGACACCATGCTGTTGAACCCAGGGATACATACTATCCTTTTCGTCTACCACCGGTCTTCCACCTTCAGCCAGCGAGAGGTGGGCAGTGTTGGGGCGAAGTGAGGCCGGCTTGGAAGCTTTTTCCGTCTGCTGAAGGGTACTGAGCACTGCTTGCAGCCATTCTTGAGTCTTTTCCTCCTCATTACCCTCCCCTCCCTCCTCCTCCTCTTCCTCTTTTCCGTTTTGCTCAGCCTGACCCTTGCTTTGTGCAGGGGAAGCCAGTCTCAATATGGCGCGGAGCTTCTTCGTTTCATCCAGATGACTGGCATCGTACTCAGGGGTGAGCGGGGTCTGCTGTTGGGGGCCTGTACCGGCTCTTTGGCGGAGGCTCTCAATGTACTCCAAGGCTTTGAGCATGTCGGCATTAGGAGCCTGGTGGGGGTTTGCTCTCTGGGGCTCTGACTCACTTCCCCTCAGTCTGTGTTCTCTGAGCGAAGCCCCTTGAACGCTGGAAGAACTGAGGAGGAGGAATAGGAGGAAGAGCAGCGGGGCAAAACAGAGGGGGAAAGGTTTCCCTGCTGCGGAGAACTTGGGGATTGACGGCATTGTATCGCCTGGAGAGGAGAGACAAAGAGGAACATGTCAGCACTGACCTTTACACATTAAGCTAACAAGTTCGCAACGGTTACCACTCTGGCATTTCTTAAATGTCCTCTGCTCTGATCGTCACTCTAAATGTCTGGGTTGATAATAAAATCACAGATCACAAGAAATTGTGATTTGGGAGGTGGATCTCTGAAGATATTGTTTGAGTCTGACTTTTGCTCTGGTGTGGACCTATGCCAAACTGACCTGCCCGATGATACAACTAATCTAGCTCAGTGTCCTTTGAAGATGAAATTATTTAGGCTTTCTTTTATGTGAACTGTCTGTTTTGCTTTTCATTATTCTGTGCATTTGCCCTTTAGTATTTTCTTCTTGAATCATCTTTATTGTTCCTGTTTTGTATCACATTTGTATCAATCTTATAAGCATTTTGTAAGATAAGAAAAGATAAGATGAAACTTTAATGATCCCCGTGGTGAAATTGGCGTGTTACAGCAGCAAATAATAATATATATGCAATAAAATATTACAATTTTATTACTGTTGTTGTTAAAACAAGAACTAATAAATAATATGTTTTACTGTACTATGTCAGTGTGCAGTATCACAGGTTTTGTATGATGCTGTTCCTTTTTCCTGTCTGTTGTTGGCATTTTCAGGATCAAACTGGTATGTTGTTACTGGTATTTTCAGGATCAAACTGGTATCCTGCTGCTGGCAGAATCAAACTGGTATGTTGTTACTGGTATTTTCAGGATGAAACTGGTATGCTGTTGCTGGTATTTTCAGGATCAAACTGGTATGCTGGTATTTTCAAAATCAAACTGGTATGCTGGGAGCACCAGAAGTACTGGCGTTCAGCTCCCGTGTAAATCTCATTAGTCATTAAATTGCAGCTCTCTGTGAGTCACAGCGCGGTTGCCAAGGTAACCCGGTAGGTCTTATGCTCCCATGGACCTTCTTTAAACAGCTGTTGTCGTGTAAAAACCTCGTAACTCCAATTCTCCGTGATTTTCACGTTTCACGTTTTAATTTGAATTGAAGGAGTACATGGCTCCCTATGGGTTGTGGGGAATTCTACCACCCTTCGGCTTATGGGCTTATAACGCAAAATGCACGGCGGTCAAGCTACAAAAACAAGACTGTTTCTTAAGTTCCTGAAAAGTTTACATTTTGGAGTTACGAGGTTTTGAGCCAACAACAGCCCAATCAGAGAAAGGGATGACGGACCTTAAGCAACAAGATCATCCAAGTACAAGCAATCATTTTTACCTTTTTTCTCCCCTTATTCCACCCCGGAATTTAAATTAAATCGAGTTTCACATAATCGTTTAGATTTTAATTTATGACCTGAAATTACCTAAATTAGAAGAGTGCAAGCACTGATGAATAATCTGGATGGAAACGAGAACAAAGAAAATACTAGAGCCTACACAACGCAACCTCGCCGCCGGAACATCTGTGACAATGCATCAGGTTGGCAAACAGCAATACTGGAAGTGAAGCTAAACAACAACAAAAAAAATACTGATACAGAACAAATTCATACCAGGGCTGTCTGAACTGTAATAATACGAATAATACTAATAATCACAACAACGAAGTCTTACCTTTGCAGTTAGTTTGTAACGATGGTCGTGAGTGCGCTGGGCATCTCTCTCGCAGTGTGAGTCTTGTTTCAGCACCGCGGACAGCTCCTCGCGCTATAAGACAACCACCTGACTGGTGAGTCAGAGGGCTGGGAGATACGCAACACGCGCGCACACGCACATGCACGCACGCAAACACGTACACGCACGTATACACGCGCGCGCACTTGGTTTGAGTCAGCCCAATCCACAAACAAACTCCTCTCTTTGAATAGGAACTGTAACGAGTTTTGTTAATTACTGACCCAGCAGCAGCGTTAGTTAATTTGGTTTTAAAACCACTGACTGGTTGATAGGCTGCCTGTCTGACCTGCGTCCAATTAGTGAATATATCCTTTATCAAGACACGCTTGGACAGGCTATAGCCCTGTTTGACTTTAAGACATGCTGTGGGCAGTTTGGTAAAGCATTAGAAGGATGCGCTTGGCCATAGTCAGGCATGTGGTGGGGAGTAAAGCCACTTGAATTCACCTTCTTATTTGAAGAATAGGGTTTACCCAGCTTTTATAGGGCTGACACGAACCTTTATGCGGTAGATTTATAGTCAAGATCGTAGTAAGTAGTGTTTAATTGCTGGATGGTAGAGGAGGATAGTGGGGGGGAGCATAAATGAATGTTCTTCTAATATTTGTTTATATCGGAGGTTGTTTACCCATGATGATCACCGATTGGAGTTCATAGTTTTACTAGTACTTGTTGTTTACCACTACATCACTGATCGTGTTGAATGGTGGCTGTTGGACTGCTG
>OOFE01023177.1:5418-16341 GCA_900323365.1 Monocentris japonica | reverse complement strand
ATATAATAGTATCATCAAAACTATGAAATAACATGAAAGGAATTATGCAGTGACCAAAAAAATGTTAAACAAATCAATACTATCTTAGATTTTAGATTCTTCAAAGTAGCCACCCTTTGGCATTAGGCATTAACAAGCAAAGAAATTCCACAAATTCACTTTTAAAGGCCACAATCACTATGTGTGCTTTTAAAATAATGATTTAATCATTGATCTTCAACATTCTCCACCTCTAAATTTAAAATTTCAAGTTCTAAATGAAAACTACTCATTGGGGGTGCATTTCAAAAAAACCTTTTTTTTTTAATTTAAATTTTAGTTTTGAAAAGAAATTCATACATAGGGATCAACTTCACTATTTATATTTGTCTAAGAAACTAATTTCAAGCATTTAAGCATCAGCCTTTATATCAAAATGTCTTTAAGATCATGAGAAACAGTCAGGTGTGTCCAAACTTTTGACTGGTACTGTAGCTAGTAGTAAACTAAAAGTAGATATAGCTAGTAGTAAATCCATCAATTCATGGATTTGTGTCTTTGCAATTTAAGTATTTTTCTTAATTTATCAAAAAATATATTTTTTAATTACATGGTAGGTGTTGCTTAATTACACTACAAACATTTTTGCATGCCCCCAAGCATATATTTGTTTACTTAAATCTAAAATATGCATCTTCTGAAAAGGTACATGATTTTTGCATAAAATTGCTGTATAACCTCTATATCTACTCTGCAGTTAGACTACTGCAAACCACATTGCCACACTGCTGTTGCAATAGCCAGTTTCAACCCGTTGATTGTTAGCTGTAGCCAGCCATATATCAACACTCAGCAGCTGCAAACTTCCCTGCACTGACAAATAAGGAAGTGAGGACTGACGTTTCTCTGGTCATAGGACTTCCACAAAGGGAAAGCACTGAATTACGTTTTGAAGCCTCAATTGTGCGCTGAAGCTCTGGGCCTTAAAAGATGAGCAAGAATTGTCTGCCATGAAAAGCAGCTACAAGTGGCAACTGAGAGCTGACATACAGTCTCTGTATAAGGTGGAAACTGATGTTCATAAGACTGTGATAATGACACTTAAAAACTGTGATCTTAGTTGTAAGCTTCGATCATAGAAGTGGTTCCACCATACTGCTCTCTATTAATCTGCAGCTAATCAGATAAGCCAGGTTTTCATAGGCATGCATAATGCTTATTATGAGTTGCGATTAAGAGAATGCCATGCCACTGTACCTGGATTAAAACTTGAAAAGACTCCCTAGGGCTGAGGACTAAGTGACTGAACGAGCACATTTTTGTTTAATATCATGACTGCTGGGCTTAATTTGTAATATTATTTTGCCATCATACTTAATACTTAGCATAAGGTGAGGTGCCGATTTGGTCAGAATTTTCTCTTGACAACCAAAATGTAGTTATTAAGAGGAATGCTGTTTCACCTCATCCCTCCACAAACCGCTCTCGCCTATGGCCACTGGAATCTGCTGTGTCCTTGTTAATACTTAGTCTTTGTTTAGAATATGAATGGCGTTTTTGTTACAGTGTTCTTGGAATAAACTATTCTAATGTCTCTGTAATGGTTAGTTGTATTGTGTGATGTATTGCAAACCCACTCTTCAGCTCCAAATCATGAGGCTCATCAAATTCTAACAGCTGGCTACTACTAAAGCTAAACAAGACAGCCTTTTGGCATTCCACATGGTCATTGCTGGTGTCCTCAATCAACCTGCTGCAACTATTCAATTACCGTACCATTGAATATAATAACCACTTCCGAGGTGCCCTTGAGCATTTTGGTGTTGAACCCCCCAACTGCTGCAGTAGAGCTGCAGAGAGATATTGTGTAAAGAAATAGAATAAAAAAATTACAGTAAAATACAATCAAATTGCAATTAGGCACAGCTAGTCTGTGCCATTTTTGGGATGTCTCCGAACTGTACATGTATGCCAATCTTGCAAATCTGAACTATTTGGCTATTTCTGGCCTAATAAAGCTTCTTATTTTCCCTCTCTCCCAGTGACAGTCCACCCCATGTCCCGGTAGATGAGCTGTCTACAGACACAGTGATCCAGGTGATCAGTAATATGACCCAGACCATCAGAAACCACTTCCCCAGCCTGACAGTCTACCCTGCCCTGGGAAACCACGACTACTGGCCACAGGTACTGTCCTGTCTATAGCACACTATGGTAGACTGGGGTGGGGGGAACGATGGTTGAGGTGTGGGCGGGATGCAGGAGAGAACCAGCCTACCAGCTTGATTCTCTCCTGCATCCAGCCCACACCTCAACCAAACCCAATTTCATGGTCTAACCCTAACATCCAGAACTAGTTTAAATACAGATCTGATTGCCTATTATAAAGGGTTTAGCATTACAAGTTTACATAATAGTCACTGTATATGAGATTGTATTTCCATGGAAAAGGTTGTGAAGACCTCTTGCCATGCAAAGTGGCACTGCATGATAACTGTTCATGTATTTCAGATTGCTCAGTTTTTAAGTGTCCACCATTGCTCTTAGGACCAGATGGTGACCTCAACTAATGATATCTACCAGGCTGCTGCCAAGCTGTGGCAGGGCTGGCTGCAGCCCGAAGCCCTGCTCACACTCAGAGAAGGTAAGGCGTCCTAAATGTACAATCAACTGCCAGCGCTATAAGGGTCTTGAAGCCTCAATTGAGCACAGAAGCTCCAGGCCTTGAAAGATGAGCAAGAATTGTCTATCTGTCACGAAAAGCAGCTACAAGTGGCAACTGAGAGCTGCCATACAGTGACTGTATGAGGTGGAAACTGATGCTGATGCTGTGGGCGTAGTTGTAAGCGTTGATCACAGCAGTGGTTTCACCGTAATGTTCTCTGTTAATCTTAAATTACCTCCAGTAGCCAATAGTCCCCCAGACCTACTTTTAATCTAAGAATTTTCAGACAAACTTGTACTATTTACATAAGCATGTTTTTGTATACTCAAACTAAAAAAATATATGGATTTTCTGAAAAGATACATGAGTTTTGTATAGAATTGCATTATAACCTCTATATCTACTCTGCATTCAGGCAAACCACATTGCCACATTGCTGTTGTAATGGCCAGTTTCAGCCCTCAGCTGTTGCAAACTTCCACACTGATAAATAAGGAAGTGAGGAAGCCATGGTCAAAAATGGCTGACATTTCTCTGGTCATAGAAAATTAATGGACTTTCAGAAACTGGTTTCTGGTCTGTATTTTGTGCCTCAAAGGCCCATTTTTCCACTGAGAAGGAATAGTAAAAAGAGAGTAAAAGTGAGTTCATAATTCATTTTTAAAAATGATAAAAGATCCACGGTCTAGGAGCTGCAATACCAAAAGACACTGATCATTCTTTAGTTCATTCTTTTCTAGTTTTAGCCAAGAGACCCTGATGAGAGCACCTAAGGGACTTAGTGGTGTTGCAAGGACACAAAAATAAACTGAGGCGAAAACAATGCACAGCCTCATAAACCAACAGATTCTAAAGTGAATACTCTACAGGAAGTCAGTAAAAGACGTTAGGAGAGGAGCGATATATTCCCTCTTTTTTGCGCCTGTCCGGAACCTACGTCATGGACTTATTGTAACATGTCAAGTCAGTCTGCTTTATCTCGTGCAGTGTTATCTATCTGCAGGTGGTTTCTACTCCCAGCTGGTAAGGCCTGGTCTGCGGGTGGTCAGTCTCAACACCATCCTTTACTACAGTCCTAATAAAGTGACGGTCAACATAACTGACCCTGCCGGACAGTTCGAGTGGCTGCAGAAGACACTGGACAGAGCTGCTCAGAGCCTGGAGAAGGTAAAACTAAAACCAGTATTGTTAAATATCAATCTATCATTGTCAAATGAATAGGGCTACCTTGGTATAAGTACCATAAACAAATGTGACCATGGTGGAGATGATTGGTAGTCTCTATCTCACACCAATGCTATTGTTTGTGCTAGTGTTTTTTGAAATTAAGACCACATTTCCAATAAGTCCGTTGCTTCTTGTCACCCCTCACCCTCCCTGGTGTCTTTGGCTTTACTGAAGAGGATAAACATGTTGGAAGTGATTTTTTCATTGGCCTCTGTCCACCCTCTGCCATTGCCAGAAGCTCTGAAAGCTTCAGCTCTGTTCGACTGGCAGAACAGATCTAGGACTTAAAGCTTATTCTACTGATGCACTAATTGTAATTCGCTGTTCGTGTCAGTTAAATGCCTTATATTTAATGTGAATGTGAAACTACAAGGAAAAAAATACATGGAAAGAGGAGAGAAAGTAAAGGAGGAAAAATAGGTCATCCAAATCCATATGGGATTAAAACTGGTGACCCATCTCTGCTGTAGGTGTTCATCATAGCCCATGTCCCGGTGGGGTACCTGCCATTTGCCAGAGGTATCACTGCTATAAGAGAGAGTGACAATGAGAGGCTGGTCACCATCTTCAGTGAGTACAGTCATGTCATCGCAGGACATTTCTATGGCCACACCCACCGAGACAGTATCATGGTGCTACTGGACCACGAAGGTAAAGAAGTGCACTTGATTTATCTTGTTGTGCATCTCTGACAACCTCAAATGTGCACCCAACACTTGTGATAAATCAAGCATTTATCAAAATTGCCTGGTATTTTCCACATTCCTGCTGCGTATGTATATTAAACATGTCAAGGCACAAGACACAAAGGTTGAGTATAACGTAACTCATGGTTGCACAGCTTGACGTTCAGGCATTCCGAAATTTCTAGCACTTACAAAATTGTAAAATGTACGGGACAGAACTCCAGAACAATATCAAACAAAGGTGCATCATCTGTCACAGTAACTGGTCAGAAATGTCAGTCAAAGTTATTTTATACAGGTGCCTTTTCTATACGTAATGCTAATGACATTATCATGCTAACATTGCCATTTCTGTTTCCTAGCTGGATTCATATTTGGTGATTACCGCTAGTCCTAACCAGAGTCAAAATAAAAACGCCACAAGAAGAAAACTCTGCATAGCTGTTCATGGCACTGAATCTTATTGTATAAGATCGGCTGAAAAATTAATGCAATCATATGGAATCATTGCTCAAAGATATCTTTCCTGGATTGAAACATACACATTGAGAGTCTTCTTGAACTGGTCTAAGGAGAGATTCACATCCCTACTTGCATGGAACAAGATTCCTCTCATTGATGGAACATATTTGTACATCCTTTCCCAGTCTGCATTTTCTGTTCATACTGTACCTGAGAAGCCTGAGAATTCCTTCCCTGAGGGCATCTCTGTGTGGTAAATCAGATTTTCTACACCGCATCGACTGTCCTCCCTCCACCAGATAATGATTCACAGATCAGATAGCAATAAAGATAAATCTTGGTTATTGTATTTAATTGCTAACATGCTTTTAAAATGCCACGCTCAGCCCTTCCTTGAAGCTACACAGGCACATGACTGTACAAGCAGAACCTGTTAGCACTGCTAGGCTTTAAGTGTTGGTGTAGGTCTGGCAGATGTGTTTTTGAAGGTAGATACCGATATATATACCGATCAATATATTAAAATTTGACAATTTTCATGCAAGTATTCAGTGTTTTACCTGGGATTTTATTCTTGTCAGGGTGGAAAATCCTCTAACAGCATTGAGACAATGGGACATAAAATTCCCCACTGAAAGCTGTGATAATAATATTTATAAAAATGATACATATTCATGCATACTTGTGTGGAATCTGGTCAAAATGCCAGGGAGTCTAATCAGAATGTGAGTCAGGTGTATTAGCTGAGAGAATCTGGGAACACTCACCTAGTCAGGTATTTAGGTTTAAGTTTGTCCTGCGCACTCACACACACATTTATTCATCCTTTGTTCTATAGGTAAACCGGTGAACTCTCTTTTCGTGTCACCGGCCATCACACCAATCAAAAGTATATTGCAGCCCTACTCTAACAACCCAGCCTTCCGCATGTACCACTACGACAACAAGGACTACACCCTGCTGGTAAGAAGCACCTTTTGCTCAGCTTCTGTTGGCCAACTACACACCCAGCCTCATATCCTGATCAAATATTGATTGGGTTTTCACACTCTAGAGGAAACGTTCCTATTTGCCAGCCAAAAACTGGCAAAACGGTTGCTACTTCATCCTTTGTTAGATGAACTAGAAAATGGTAGACAGGAAGAACAACTCAGCTTCTCTTTAAGGCTAATGGATATTCTGAAAAACGTCTGTATTGGTACACAAAAGCAGTATACATGACACTAAGAGGATTGCATCACAAAATGTGTTCGAATGCTTAGGATTTTTTAAAGTGTTGGATGTATGGCTTATTTTTATAAGGGCTTATTGTGTGTGGTCCTATATGTAGTTTTAAAGCTTAATTATTTTCTCCTACACGTTGACCTTTGACATGTGACCTATTTTCTGATTGGTGGAAGTCCATTAAGGTGGCCCTTTTGGAAAGTTATTTGAGATCCATCGGGCTCTATTTTCTTGAATCAAGGCAACAGCGTAAGGCACAGGTCTAAAGTCTATGGCTTATGGTGCAATTAGGCATATCAAGTCTATTTTGGTACCAGCGGTACAAATTGGCTCATTTCATTCCCTTTAAAAGCAGTGCACAATGGCGTATTGACAATTTTGTGATAGCTGTCCTGACCGCGACCGCCATAAAAGCTACACCTCAAAATTGCTCCCCATCATCATCATTGCTGATGATGTAAAATTGAAGAAGAACTGGTTGATGAATCAACTTTTTTTGGCACTAACACATGCAGTGAATTTGTTTGATCACATACCTCTGACTAGATATACATACATCACCCCACACACATGCACTTTTCCAGGTCAGAGGACAGCGCAGGCATCAACTATTGGACAGCGTGCCTGGAGCAGTTGGGGGTTAAGTGCCTTGCTCAAGGGCACTCCGGCAGTGTTGGTGGGCACCATAGCTGTGGCACCAGTCATTTTTCAATCACCAGCTTACAGCTGGAATACACCTTCCTGGTGGTGCTTGGGATCGAACCAGCGACCCTCCGGTGATGGGTCGGTCTCTCTAACCGCTAGGCCAACTTGGGAAGAGGTTGGAAGTATGTGAATTATTTAAGTGTAAATTCAGTTATTTGCCATTTATATGTACACAGCATGAATTAAACAATAGCCGGTATCACCTTCTGCGTCTCACAATCAGTTATCATTGTGTCTCACAAAATTTCCAATGTGCTGGTGAACATTGCCTTTGCCATGGTTCGCTGACAGGAAAATAGAGCCCATTGTGTCATTTTTCTGTTCCAATAAATATATTTTTTTAGAACAAAAAAAATTGTCATTTGTTGCTGACTTATCAGGCATACTAAAATTAAGAGCACCTTAATATTGTTTTAAATTTTCTTGAGATTAGTAACAACATGCTTTTTGGTAAGGCTAATAGTAAAATCCCAGAAGTCTCTTTGTGATGGGACTTCATGAGGAAACCTTGTAAAGGACAAAGACCTTTTGAAAAGAAAGAGAAAAGAGTACTGCTTGAGCTAGCAAGCATCTTGACAAATTGAGATCTAAAATATCTAAAGCTAAAATAATGGCTTGCACTTAAATACCTACCGTAACATTAAGTCCACCGATAAGAGACAAGGGACAGGAGGCTTTCTTGATGATTAATCACAGTGTCAATCAGGACCCAAACAAGTATTTCTAATCAAGATACTTCAATTGAATGTTGGCTTTTTGTGGCTTTTAAAAAGACTTTTCTCTTTCTCTGAAGGATATCTGGCAGTACTATTTGAATCTGACGGAAGCCAACGAGAAACAAAGATCCGACTGGAAGCTTGAATACATCATGACGGAGGCTTTCGGACTGAAAGACCTCCAGCCACAAAGCCTGCTTCAGCTGGCCCTGAGCTTCAGGCTGCCGCAAACCAAAGCCTTTGACAAGTATTTCAGTCACTTCATGGTCAACTATGACAATAGTATTGTCTGTGAAGGAGACTGTAAGGTCAGCCAGGTGTGTGCCGTTCTCTACCTGGACCGCGAGCGCTATTCCAAATGTGTCGCTAAGGGAAAATTGTAGGATGAACGGGAATCAGAATCAAAGGGAATTTTTCAGGGATTTGTCAGTCACTTGCATTTTGATTATGTAATGATCTATTTTTCTCCTTGAAATGCGTGGAATCATGAAAAAGGAGAATGCAACACACTGCTTCCAGTGCTCCTACATAATTATTCAACTATTTTACCTTTTTCCACTCTGGGTTTTCATCAGTGTCTAAGAAATGCTCTTAGTCAGATCTCTGCTTGGAATGTATTTCATTTGGCATGCTGATGGGAAGAGATACATACACAGCAAGTGTCATGCAAGTCTTCAACAATATGCTAAGTGGGTACATCTTTTATAGGGAGAGTGCAGTTAACACATCAAAAGGTGCAATTTCTCAAGTCCCACTTTGGTAATCTGGTCTGCTATAACTCTTATGACTCTCTTACGACTTTTAGAGAAAGATCCCAGGTCCTCAGTCAAACCCGACAATTCATGGCTACACCATAGAGATGATAGAGATCCGGAAGAAAGCAGCAGTAACCTTTTGTGATACACAGAGGGACCTTAAAATGTCATGATTAAAGAGTAAAGCATAATGATCAAAGGAGCAACACAGTATTCCATCAAAGTTATTTGATATTTTCAACATGCAATGTAATATTTCCCATATGGTTACATAGTATTTCATCCACAATCAGGTATCTGCCATTGGAAGACACAGGCATATTTGTAGTTGATCGATGACATCACTTCCTGGCATAGAATGTTATGATTAAAACTGATTACAAATGACACCATATGAAGTACATCAGTATTAGGAAATATCGTCCAGTGAGGCAGAAAAGAGAATATATAGCAATCAATATTATAAACACCAACAATGGGTGCACATTTCTTGATTCAAATAAAACTTGATTGTGTAAAATGCATCAGAATGAGAACTTGAAACTGAAATTGTATGATTCACACTACGAGCATTTTTGTACAGCAACAGGGCAGGGCATTAATCACGTCACACATGTCAGAGAAAATAATGAATTCATGTCTTTGTATTTCACTGCTTATTATTTTTCCACAAAAGGATGTATATTTTAAGGACAGGTTTAACCCAGCTCTTCTGTTGTTTGGAGGTTGATTTCCTAAAGTCTCTTACTCTGTTTATGCACATACGCATGGGGTGGACTAAATAATGGAAACACCACATGAAAAAAGGACTTGTATGCCAGTTAGCAGTGTGTGTCACAATTAAAATAGCTGTCAATCACCAATCAATCCACAGTTTTATTTGGGAGTTTTCAAAGCTACATGAGGCAAATAACGTAGCTCCACAGATCGGTCACAAAAACGTTAACGCAAAGTTAGGCAAAGTAAGGCATCAGGAACCGTCTATAAAATCATGACAACATGACATTGTTGTCATAGAACTCCTCAGTGCGGCTTGAACAAGTTGTACGTAGTGGTTAAGGGGTATAATATTTAGACAAATGTATATATGGGCAAAAAGGCTTATTAGAACAAGTGTTGACTTTGTGATTCGAAGGTTTAGAATAGAAACTGTAGGGCTGTTAGAGAGGCTAGTTTGAAAGCAACACCTGACAGCTTTTCCAGGCCCATATGTCTCTGCAGGGAGGCAGACAGACAGTGGACGACCTCATCTGACCCTTCTCTCCCCTCAATAACTCTCTCTGCCTCCCAGCATTCTTTCCCTCTTTTCCCTTTCTTTTCCCTCTCCTCCTCCCCCCGTCTCATTCTACTACCCTTCAAACTTTTCCAGAAACCTGTTTCTCAGGCACCACATTTACCATTTACCCCTCTTCTCTCCCCTCCAACCGCCCAACTCTTTTGTCCCTTGGTTTTCCCCTTCATTCTCTCCCTCTACCCTCCCTGGTCCTCATTTTTCTCAACAGTTGGCCTTTTCTCTCTCTTAAAGTTGCACTAGGCAAGATTTTTATGTAAAAACCCAACTGTCTCATCATCCTAAATCAGAAAGTGTATAACTACAAAATGATATATGAGAACAGGCTGCACAGAGACACAACTCCTCTCAAATGTCTCTCCAGTTATTTTACTATGCACAGAACAGCAAAAGTGTCAAATCAGAAATTCCCTTAAAGAGTAATGAAATACATCCCAGCAAAATGCCTATTTTCGCTTTATGGCCAGAGGCCATGAAAGAACCCACTGCTGAAAGAAAAACACAAGAAGGCCCAATTGATCTTTACCAAGACCCACCTGGACAAACCTAAATCCTTCTGGGAAAATGTTCTGTGGACAGAGAAAACCAAATTAGAGCTCTTTGGCAATGCAGATCAACGCTTTGTTTACGGACGATGAAATGAAGCTTTTAAAAAAAAGAACCTACAGTCAAATATGGTGGAGTTTCCATAATGCTGTGGGGCTGCTTTGCTGCCTTGGGTACTGGATTTCTTGAACGTATTAAGGGCATCATGAAATCAGAAGCTTACAAAGGCATTTTGGAGTGAAATGAGTGTTTTCTAACACTGGGTAGATGATCCAAAACACCTCCAAAAGCACCCAGGAATGGTTCACGATAAAAAAGTTGGGCTCTTCTTGAGTGGCCGGCGATGAGTCCTGATCTCACAGCCAGAAAGCAGGCAAGAGAGAGCGATACATGTAGCAATGCATCTTTTATTCTTTCATTCTTTCATATTCTTTCATATTCTCATATTGAGCTTACACTACTCACTACTCACCAATATTTTTACTGCATTTTTTGCGCTACGTACACCACCTACCATCGACACAAAAGAAAATTCAGGTACATTTATTGTATTGTCGAAGAAAGTGTTTTCTGATTGTGATGTTGAATGCTGAGGGATCTCATTGTCAGTTGTGCTCCACCTTTCTGTTTGAAAAGCAAGTGTAAAAGTAATTATTCCAACAAATAT
>OOFE01023173.1:8915-20799 GCA_900323365.1 Monocentris japonica | reverse complement strand
GGTCCTTATAGTTCAATGTTTTTGATTTACTTTTTATTTGCATTTTAGCTTGAATTCAGTTTAGTTTTTTGATTTAGTTTTAGTGAGTTTCACGAGTGTAATCTTAGTAGTTTTTCAGAGCATTCTAGTTTTTTCAAGTTTTCGTTTTTTTCACATGATTTGGTTTTTTGTTCCTGTTTTTTTTTGGTCATTTTCATTTAAGGCCAATAAAAAGGCAGCTAAAAATGACTGGTTGTGTGTAACATAAAAATAATGAAAATAAAACAATAATCCATGAGCATTTTGATTTGATTTAATTTTACCAGTAGTAGTTTACCATAGTTTTGTTTTATAGCCTTATCTTGTTTTCAATTTAATTTTAGTTTCACTTTACCCTTATAACCTTGTTTGGTAGGCAAAGAAGTTCATATTCTAGCTCTTGCTCAAGTTCAGACACAGAAAGCAGCAAGCTGATTGGCTGACTCACTGGCTGCCGGTGGCTTGATTGGTTCAGGGGTGGATGAGGAAGTCCTGAATCCCTCCACCCTCTCCTCTCGCTCCCCCTCCAGCTCAAAGGCAGGGTTGCAGAACACATTCTGGGGAGAAGTGGAAATGAAAGTTACCAAACTATCACTTTCATGTTTTTTTCATAAGGTTACTCGCAGATATTTTACACAAGTATTGATTTTAAGTAACAGCCCATACACTATAATGACACTCAAAGTCAAAGGCCTGCACAAATGGAAAACAAATTTAGGTTTCCGCCTAGAAAATTACCCATGGGCCGAAGGGATCAACGCATTTACGGCCAGGATCATGCACCATGACAGTGATTCAGAACTACACTCAGTGTGCCAAAAAGATGGTGCATTGAAATAATGTGCAAGAGCTGACAACGAAACCCAGTAAAAACAGGCCTCCTCCAACCTGGACCTGAACAATGGACCTTAAATGGGTGCAAGTTTTCAAGTAAGGGAGGCGCTAACCAAAGTCTTCAGCATGAATCTGTGGCCTTTCCTGCCACCGCTCTCACTCACCTTGTAAATGTCAGATGAGTCTGAATACACCGCGACTTGAGTGAGGTCAGACATCTTTCGTCCACTGCCCCTTCCTCGGGGAAACAAAGAGGGGCCCAGACTTCAGCCCTCCTCTTTCCGCAGAGCCTAATGTAATGATAAATACAGCGTCGACGGCATTGTGATGAGGGCTGTTTCTCGATGAGGGAAAGTTAAAGAGGTCGCCCTAACATGGTTAACATGGTTCACTTTCCTCTCCAGCTAGAAACTTGTACACTGGAGTGCAGAAATCTCACGGCCTTCAGTCTCCCAGCATAGCAGAGCAGACCATTGTTGAGGAATCCATCAAAAATAATTCTGATAAAAAAATGAAGAAGAAAAAAATCAAATAAAGGAAATTCAAAGAAAGAATCCATCCATCAGAGCATCCATGTTGTGGCTCTGTTCGCCTGGTTGAGTGAACGCACTACACACTTGTATTTCTCCAGCTAGTTTTGATGGTGTATGTGGAGTTACAAAAGAGTTTCAGAAACTCCTGCACGGTGTTCAACAAAGCCGAGTCAGCTGAGAGGACTGAGCCCTGAGGAGGAGGGAGGGGAGAGGGCATGGGAGAAGGGGTGAGGCTGGGGGGTTGTGGGTCCTTGTTAAGTCTCGATAATACCCATAATGATCGTTTAAGCTCCTAAAATGTTTTATGCACACACACACACTTGCATGCACAAATACATACGAGAGCACGTGCACAAACTCCTACACACAAATACACATGAGCACTACACACCATTTCAAACCAAGTTGGCTCAGGCAGTACAATCTGAGCCATTTGGCAATAATTCTGGGGAATTAGCCATCGAAGCAACACTGTTTGGGTCTGATGAATAGGTGAGAAATACTAGATTGAGAGATTTGAAATCCATTAGCTGCCCAAAGCTGGCTCATAACATTGAGCTTTCTAAATGATGCTTCTGCTCTGCTTTATTGAATCCTTAAAGCCTTAGTAGCTTCTTTTTCGGCAAAAGTCCTGGTGTGAACTTTACATCAACAACAGATTTTTATACCAACAAAGTCATCAAACAAGGCAGGGATCTTGGCAAACACAGTGCTGCTGAAACCGTTTTTTTATAGCAGAGATCAGGGGTTTTGTCCTAAATTGCTCAATCCCTCCCGTTGTGTTAATGGGTAGTCACTCCTCAAATAAAGCAGCTGACTGCTGGTAGATAGAGATACTATCAGTGGGGTTCCTGTCACACACACGCAAACACACAAGCTGATATAGAGTCTTGTCATGTATTTTGCGTCGCCGTTGTGGATCGTACTCTTCGCCTCTTTCCAAGAGGGTGAGTAGTGCAAAAGTCTAAAGATTCAGGCCGTCTCACCTTTGTGATTCTAACATATCTGCATGTGTTTGTGCTGTGTTGTTGTACGTGTCATATGTATCACATGTGACACGTGACACATGTACATATGTGTCAATGTGTGTGCATCCCTGTACCTGCATGTATCAATGCAAGTTTATCGTAGGACTGTTGTGCTGTATGTGCTCCAGTGTATCTGCAGGAGGAAGAGTATGACTATAATGATGAAGAGTACGGGGAGCCCCAGCTGCTCCCCCTCAACTGCTCCACCTCAGAGACCATCAGAGGTGGACATGTCACCTACTCACAGGTAGGAATACGCTGCACACCTTCTTAACTCACAAAAACAAAGGTGTTAGAATTACGCAGCTTTAATCATGTATTTGTGCATTTCTGTGGGTTTGTAGCCCTGCTGTAGTTTTTTAGTTCTGTTTCCTATTAAGCTGAATTTATGAAGCTGAATTTGTGTAGAAACAGTTCCCAAAATAGAATCGCCTTCCGTTTTCAAATCCTAATAAAAAGGAAGTGCAATGCACAGAAAATCAAGCAACTCAAGATTCTCTTTCCTGGAAATCTTCGCATCGCTTCATTTAATTGAACTCCAAAAATGAGCAGAGGGTGACTGAATGTTTCCTGCGCAGGGAGGACTTGAGGGCAGTGTGCTGACCTATCACTGTGTCCCGGGACGCTTCCCCTTCCCTGTCAGCCATAGGCTGTGCAGTGCTGATGGGGAGTGGTCAGCCATGAGATTGGCCAATGGCAGACAGATGTCACAGGCCACCTGCAAAGGTAATGTTTTGGATGATGGTTAGCGTAGGAGGATGTCATGATACATTATCTGTCCCTCATATGCTCTCTAATGTACATGTATCTGAGCACTTTCTCTTCCTCTTTTCCTGCCTTGCCCTCCTTCCTCCCTCCCTGTCCTCTCTCTCTCAGAGGTGTTGTGTCCAGCCCAGCTCCAGCTGGACCACGGCGAGTTCTGGCCCAGGGACCAGTGGTTCCGTCCGGGGAAGGCCCAGAGCTTTTCCTGCCAGGAAGGGTTCACCCTGTCTGGGTCGGCCCAGAGGAACTGCACCCTCTCTGGGGAGTGGACTGGAACCACTCCTATCTGTGACAACCACGGTGAGGGAGCAATATACTTCTTTGGTCTCATTTTTTCCATTTCCATTGGCCCGTATGAAGGTCACATTACAAACCATGCTCAACACAAAACATTGATTATGTGTATGATGGATTTACACCATGATCTTACATCATGGTGCAGGAGCCATTCAAAGGAGTTCACTGGGCCTTGTGCATCAGGTGTATTAGCGCCCATAGAGTCCTATAATGAGTTGTTGACTGAGCTCCCGCTTACTTAGGTCTACACAGCAAATCAGCTCTTGACGAAGACAAATACATTGATCCCTCCAAACAGATTCCATATCCAAGTTTACTGTTACACAAAAACAGGTCACTGATCAAAATGTGAATAAGGCCATTCATTCTTTTAAGCCTTTCAACCCATTTTGGCATTAATAAGGAGATAAAGTTAGTGAGGCTCTCAGTCCTCCTGTATGAACCACTTCAAGTATTATGTAATCATCCTATGTACTTGAAGTTCATTCTGTATCTGCACACACATGTATGTATATGTATTTCCTTTAAAAATGGTCACGACCCAAAAAGGTTGAGAATCACTTAGTGTTTTTTTTATGTCTTTATCATGTACTGTTACACTATGCTCTCTCTTCAGATCTGGCTGAGGACTGTAAGGACCCCGGGATCCCGTCGGGGGCCCAGAGGTCAGCGGGCCGCTTTCGAATAGGAGAGAAGCTGAACTACCAGTGTCAGGCTGGTCTGGATCTACTGGGCTCGGCTCAAAGGGTCTGCCTGGAGAACAGGGAGTGGAGTGGCTCGGCACCACGATGCCAGGGTGAGTCAAAATAGTAATTAGAATTATACTTCCACGCCTTCTGTTAGACCCCCAAATCCCTTGGTCTTTGTAGTGTTAAGTTAGCTTTTGACTTTACATTGTCATCATTATAATGGTGAGAATGACCTTGAGTAAAATGATAATATCACTTAATGTTGCATCATTGTTCAATTTGTCCTCAGAAACTTAAGCAGGTTTGGAAGTTTTGCCGGCAGATGAAACGAGACTTTGCCATTACTTAGTGTTTAGTGAACTGATGCCTCTGTCAAAACCACTAACCTAGCAGTGTAGGCTAATCTTCTGCACTGCGTATCATCACATGCTGTACACTTATGGCACGTTGGGGCATGAAACTGGTAAAATAAACAAGACGTAACAAAGACACTATTATCCTTTGTGCTTGAACGCAGCCCCGAATACCTTTGACTCCCCCGGTGTTGTGGCAGCAGCCATGGCAGGGTCACTTTCTGGCGTCATGGATGTAGTCTCACCACAGTTCAAAAAGGAGGGTGGGTAAATCTGTATTCTTGTCCCATGAGCTGCAATAGCACAAACACAATATGAGCTGCAACCTCATATTGTGTGTGTGTGTATGTTTGGTGTGAGAGGGGCAGTGTTTGTAATCGTAGTTATTCCCTTCTTCCCCTTCAAGTGTCCTTTGGTCGAGCTCTGCATGTGGATGATGGCAATCGTATGAACATTTATATCTTACTGGACACTTCAGGCAGCATCGCCAAGGAGGACTTCAATAAGTCCAGGGACGCCACTGTTGATCTAATCAGGAAGGTCTGTGCCGTCTGAACTTCAACGGGGGCAGTAGGGGAAACTTTTACAACTAGAAGAATGAGACAGTGAAACAGAAGATTCTGTTTGCGCGCCTTTACATAAATGCATCCTCATCCGGCCCCGACACGTGACAAAGCCCTTGATGCAGGAGCTCGCCGACGTGTCTGTCATTGTTAAAACCCGTATGCTTTCCTCACTGCCCCTCTAGTTGGACAGCTATGACGTGCAGATGCAGTTCCATGTGACATCGTTCGCCAGCCAGGCCAAAGACATCGTGAAGATCACTGAAGACTTCATCAGCACAAATGCTGAGCGGGTCATAAAGCGCCTGATGGCGTTCAACCACAACAGTAGGACACCGCAGTATCAACTCAAACTCAATTCCTCCATCCTTTCATTCATTTATTCAGTCACCAGCTCACTGACTCGTTCTTTTTCATGCTGTCATCTGCAGGTCACGGGCGTAAAACGGGCACCAATCTCTTTGCTGCGTTGCAACGTGTCAATGAGATGATCGCCTTGTTTAAGCAGAACCGCCAGGAGAACCACTTTGATGAGACTCAGAACATTATCATCATAGAAACAGACGGTAAAGAGACAAGACAAAACACCAGCTTTCACTTTTAGATTACATGGAATGCCTCTAAGACAGAGAGGTGGTAGGCAGACGCACAGGCACCTTTTTAGAGCTCATGACAAGGGTTTACTTTTGACCTTTGGATAACACTGCAGATGAAGAACCCTTTCTTTTTAGCGAGTAGGAGTTCATTCCCCATTCCTCTCTCTCTGTGCCTGCAGGTTACTCCAACACCGGGACCAGTCCCCAGGCTGCCCTGGCCCAGACCCGCCACCTACTGGGCTACAGCACGACGGTCCAGGACCACACAGAGGAGACACTGCTGGGTATCGTAGTGAACAATCTAACTGAAATTGAGTTTGCTAGATTGTAATGCACCATTTACAGCTTAGATAACTAGCTAATGCTCTTATCCAGAATGATGCACAATGAGCACAGCAGCAGAATAAGCTTCAGCTATTAGATCAACAGAAATTACAAGCAATCAGGTCAGGGCCTTAGTGCCTTTTCAAGTACATGTGTATACCCTCAGATGTGTATGTGTTTGGCGTTGGGAGCGAAGTGAACAAAGTCGAGCTGAACGCCATCGCCTCAAAGAAGCGCGGCGAGGAGCACCTCTTCATTCTGAGAGACTACCAAACACTGGGAGAGGTTTTCAACAGCATGATCAGTAAGTAGGTTGCAAACTGGAATATCTTCTCATCAGCATCCATGATACGGTGTACAAGATCCTCAAGAGTATGTAGGGCATGAAGCCTTTTCATCAGCTGGCCACAGCAGCAAGTGGATTCATAATTTCAGGTATCATTTTGTTGCAGGTGAATTCGTTTTCAGAATCAGAAAGGCTGATTGAAGACGAGTTGAAGTCTGTCAGTCTGTCTGGCTTTTAGAAAGGACAGACTTAACTAGCAGAAGCAACAATTTATCACCCAGATTCTTTTTCCTGATGTGGACAAAATTATTTCAGCATCAGATCCTGTGAATTTGGATTTTTAGGGACACAATTTTGCACATTTTAGTCCATCAATCCTAATAATTCATCGTAATGTTTAATAGGTGACAAGAGCGTGACGATGTGTGGGGTGGCTCAGGAAGATGTTTCCAAGAACCAGGAGGAGTATGGCCTGATCAAGACAGCCTACACCAGACCGTGGCATGTCACTCTGCGTATTGTGAGAACTGCGTGCGCTCACCCACCAAATTCATTTCAATCATTTTTTTTCCCATCGTTTTTTGATATTATACTTCTTTGATACTATACTACTCCTCTGACCGTTTCCCCTCCCCATAGTTTGAAGGGAGGTCTGAGACGCCGTGTTTTGGATCCATCGTGAGCCCGAACTGGGTACTGACGGCCGCTCACTGCTTCGCCAGAGTGAGCACAGAGAGAGTGACCCAGAAGGTGGAAGTGGAACACGGTCAGTGTTGGTGTAGGAAAATGAATGGTTTGCATGCTCATGTAAGAGACCGAAATACAGAGAGAGAGAGGGAGACAAGGGGAGAGAGGACAAGGGGATGGAGGCAAATGGGCAGATAGAAAACTGGGGCAGAGGTAGCCTAGAAGTTAAGAGAAGCAGGCTTGTGACCTGAAGGTCCTTGGACAGGCTGGGAAAATGTAGGTGGAGAAAATGAATTATCTCCCCTCCCTTAACAGATTCCACTGACCTGCCCTTGAGCAAGGCAAGGGCACCAATGTCTCCAGTGAAGCTGCTCAGTGGTTAACAGCAGAGGACTGTGGTTGTGCTGGGCAGCCCCAAGATGTGAATATGTGTTAAAACATACACAATTGGATGCTTTTATCCATCTTTCCACCCTCTCTCTATTGCAACTCTCAAGTAACGGCAAAATAAAATCACCCAAAAGCAGGGGGATCTATTCCATTCGTCATTTGATGCTGAAATAACAAACACCCTCTTTGTTCCCTAGGCGAAGGTAAGGTGTTCGGCAAGAAGGTGATCATGCACCCCGAGTACAACACCAACGCACTGAAACACAGGAACGTGTCTGAGTTCTATGACTACGATGTAGCCCTGGTGCAGGTGAACAGCAGCATCCCCCTCTCCTGGAAGGCTAGGTGAGAGATCTGAGGAAGAGATTTTACACACACACACACACACACTCACAAAATGACTGTCCATGACTCTTACCAGAGATCCAAGGGTAATCATATACCGAGATCTCCACTCAAGGTCATCGCTGCATTCAAGGAGAGGCATGAAAACATCACACTTCCAACGGTTTCATGTCTTGAAAAAGTGGGTGTGTTGCTCTTCACTTTGAAAAGTGGGACATTTTAGTGTGTAATGTGGGTGTGTGTGTGTGTACAACAGACCTATCTGCTTGCCATGTACTGTACCAGCCAGCCGAGCCATGAAGAGAATCAACTCCACCTGCGAGGAGCACAGTAAGACAAGACCCCCTGACCTTTCAACTCTCATTGTCTCATTGATCTGATATGGGATGTGATTTGACTTTTTGAACATTTTGTTGTGCTTATTATTTCAATTTTATGCATTGACTTTGAGTCTGAGTTAAACGCAAAACAGTACATACTGCGCTACAGTATTCTGAAGGAGAGTCCACCCTGCACCCTAAAATCCCACTAAGTCCCATCAAGATCTAGTGAAGGGACCTGGTCTCTGCTTTGTTAGCAAGAAAGACACTTTTGAAAGGAAAACCACTAAAGACAAGTATGACATTTGACGTACGGCAGATAAGAAATGTTGAGCAAATGTTTTGTGGCCATTTAGCCCAAACGAAACAAAGGGACTACGTATGCAACCTCAATTTCAATTTTATAGTTCCACACACATTTCTGCAATTTTGTTTTTGTGCTTTGCAAAGAACTCAGAATAAAAATCCTGAATATCACAACAAAATGTGCAAAACGTCAAGCGGTCTGAATACTCCTGCACTGCATGTGTGTGTTTGTGTGTGTGTAGGAAAGGAACTACTGCCACACCAACAGACTCCAGCCTTCTTCATCCATAAGGGGGACTCCAAACGCAAGGAGACACACATTCACACAGAAGGCCAGGTGAGGGATGGATGATGTGACTCTTGGGGATGTTTAAAACATGCTGGTACTCAGGGAGCTCGTTTTTAGATTGTTTTTTTTTTTTTACTGTATATCGTTGCCTCTCTGCAGAGGCCGGGGTGTGTGGAGAAGGCCAAGCTCACGCTGAAAGAGCCCACTGATGTGACGGTGGATGAGTACATTCCTGAGCGGTTCCTCTGTTCTGGAGGCTCCACAGGATACCAGGACTCCATCACCTGTAAAGGTCTGGAGTCAACACTTACGGTCCCACTAGGGTTAGACCGATATGGGTTTTTGAAAACCAATTACTAATGGTTTCACATTGAAGCTTCCGATAGATATTTTGGTATTCTTGACGAGGTGAAACATCATGGGGCACTAAAACTCTGCTGAAACCGAGAATAATGAAATTCCTTTAGCTGGGTTGGCAGCTCTTCACGGCAGGGTGACCCACCTCACCTGTTCAATGGTAGGGGAAACCCTGGGATGCATCGATGCACCGATAAGTGATATTTCATAAAAGGCCAATATCAGAAAACCAATATATTGGTCTAACTCTAACAGCCACACACAGAAACAAATTGACTGTCACCACTAGTATCAAAGACACAGAACAATCATACATACACACACAAGCATGTGCACACACTTGAACACACTCACACGTTATACATTGTATGAAAACTGGATGGCTCTACTTTTATTACAGTGGCCTGGTGATTTTTCTTTTTGCCATAGGTGACTCTGGAGGTTCCCTGTTCCTTCAAAGAAGAATGCGCTACTTTCAGGTCAGTAAGTCGCCGCGCTTCACCTGAACACAGTTTCATGTGACACTGTGGACTTGGACTGTGCGGTTTTCACAGTAGGGTGGGGATTTCAACCGCTGTCCCTCCCCCGTCATCCCCAGGTGGGGGTAGTGAGCTGGGGCACCACAGACGTGTGTCATCCAACCGACAGGCCTCTGAGAGACTACACCAACGACAGGCCGCCTCCTGATGCTCGCGACTTCCACATCAGCCTGTTCACCATAGTGCCGTGGCTGAAGCAGCACCTGGGTGAGGAGATCCAGTTCCTGCCTGAGGAGAATTGAGAGGGCTGATGACCAGATACAGATCCGGAATCGACTTGCCCCGAATCTGCTTAGGCTATGCCATAGAAGTGTAAAAAATAGACCTGGAGTCAGGAGAACCTATGGTTCAGTAGAGTTGCAAACCTCTCGTAACGGTTCATTTATCCACAGCATACATGCACAAGGTGGAAATAATCAAGGCCAGTCATAATCAGCAATTTAAAATGATTTCCTAAGGCTTTATTCTTGACTAGAATACAAATATTTCTCAACACTGACAGACATTGCCAGAATGCAGCCTATTCACTTGCAGAGGACCTTTTGTTAACAAATCAAAGTAATTATCTCCTGCTTGCTTGCCATACTTTCCTTCTAGTAAACTTCATTGTAAGTTGCCCAACATGTCATGCAGACATTCACTTCAAATAAATGTCTTAATTCATACCAATACATCAACTTGTTTGATACAGTATTGCTTTTTTGAGAAGGACCTGATTTAGTGTGGTAGTGCTTGTAACATTGGTATTGAAATATTTAGTCAACGTCCCATTAGCCATATGCACAGAAGCTAGGACATACAGGCAGCACTGCACAGACTTCAACAGTGATCCCCTAAAAGAAAGTTCAAAAGAAAAAACTAGATCAGTCTCTACTGACTATCTTCAGTCTGTTTGGTGTGATTTCCTGCCACTTCAGGGAGTATGGATGTGATTCTTGCTTGTTGGATGGAGTCTGCTGTTTAGCTCCCTCAGCAGCTGTAATCTGTGATCTTTTCTGTGCCGGGGAGAAGCTAGCGAAGCTGCCGCTCCAATCAGCCTTCAGAGAACTGTCGGAACAGCGTTTCTGATTGGCTGTCTTTGAAGTTAGGGACAAAGTGGATCTGGACGATCTCGGAGAAACCCTCGGCGAGATCAGGAGCCACAAAGTGTTTCCTGTCCAGAGAGAGTTCCAGGTTAGCGTATTCATTCAAATCACACTCATCACTTTGAGATCAAAAATCTAAACACACTTTAATCTTTTTTTTTATTATCATCCTTTAATTTTCAAATTTTCTTAGATTTGTCAAAATTTATTTTGTTTTCATTGCCTGAATTGAGGCCTGAAATGAAAACCCATTAAATCAGACATTTTCCCCTTTCATTTGGATGTAGTAACTAACAAACTAAAACACCTTTTTTTGAATTTGTGTACATACCGTTAAACATACAATTAAAACACGGGCCGACCAGGACCAGGATCACAAAGGCCGCAAGACAATAAAAACTTCAGCTTCAGCTTTTCTTCTACTGCTTTCTTCAGAAGTCCTCACATAACATTTTGTGTTACAATAACATTACATTTTCTGAGCCGTAAGAGTGGAAGAGAGAAAGTGAGTGAGACGTACTTGTAGCTATGGAAGACCATGTCATTGACCTTGGCGTGCTTGGTGTCTGAGGGTGCCATCTCCCGGAACTGGGAACAACGAGACACATTAAAACATTTCTCATCACCAGCACTGAAACAAGCTCTGATCAAGAGCAACACAGTTAAAAGGTCAGATTGTGGAGAGGTGAGTCCTACTCTGTTGTTGTGCTTGGCCTGCTGCAGAGAGGCTGAGAAGTGGAAACAGCGACAGGACACTCCAGCTGCCTTGGCGACATCCACATATCTGGAAAAGACGCACAAATCATTGTGCAAACACGTTTCCCCTATATTTTATTTCCATCTGTGGTGGTAGGAAGTGCAAAGCCATATCATGTAGCGTGACGCAAACACACATCGCTACAGTTGTGGTTTACCGTTGGCGAGACTCGGGGTCTGGGTTGGTGTTGTCCACGGCGACGCTGCGGCCCTCCTTCAGAGCGCGCTCACATGCTGACACACAGCTCTGCCATGACCCGAGCGTGTCCTGACACACAAGGGGTTGCAACGTGTTATGGTAGATGTTAGGGAAGGGGCCCAAAAGGACTATAATAACAATAATTATCACCAACATTATTTATATTGCACTCAAAATAAAGTTCCAGGGATTTATAAAAGAAATAAAACAGCAAATAAAAAGGTCAGAAATATATAAGCAAGGCATGAAACATAATAGTAAACAATCAGAGGTCAAAAACGCTAAAATAAAAGATGGTTACATGAAAACAAATATGAGCTTTTTTTGT
>OOFE01023172.1:21368-31430 GCA_900323365.1 Monocentris japonica | reverse complement strand
GGTTCGCCAGCCACTGTCTCCAGTGGACAAGATGTTAGTTTCCTGTTCAACAGGGGCAGTCTGTTTGGCATGAACTCCAGCAAGATGGAGGATGCAGACCTGAGCAGACTGTACACCGCCACTTCTCTCATGCAGATCGACGACAACATCATGAGGTAAACATTTACTTGATTTGTCTCAAAGTCATCATCATCTGTCACGCATGGCTAGCTGCAGAACATGTCGCTGTGTGTGCACACCAAAATCAATAAAACAGCATTGGTTGAGGTTAGCGTTAGACAATTACAACTATTACAACTCTAAACAATCTGGTTAAAGTTAGGGTGAGGTTTTGGTCACAGTTAAATACACAATAACTCCCATTGGAAAGTGTTGGCCAGGACTCAAACCTGTGTTGCCTGAGTTGAAGTCAAGTGTCTACACCCACCCGCCACGCGGCCCTCGAGACCTTTTCTATCCATGTCACGCTACCGCCTGTTTCAGTCACGGGACCTCCGCCTCCTGTTTCACTTGAGTCATATGAAATTACGGGGCCTCTCTTTTCAGAGCCGTAACTCCGGCCCTGGTGTGAGAACAGTTACTCATCTTGTTCTTGCTGCTGCATCACTGCTGTAATGTGATTTGTGTTGCAGAAAGTTTCATGGCTACAACTCCTTGAAAGAGTACTACGAGAAGGACAGCTGTGTCCATTACATCCACAACGTGAGTCAGACCCGTCCAGTGATCAGATATTGATTACAGTAGACCAGATGGTCATCAGATTGGTGCAGTAGTACTACTACCACAGCTACTACTACTACTACTACTACTATCACCACTACTAATACTACTACTACTACTACGACTACCACCACCACTACTACTATTACTAATACTAATACTGCTACTACCACCACTACTAATACTACTACTGCTACTACTACTACCACTGCTACTACTACTACTAATACTACTATCACCACTACTACTACTACTACTACTACTACTACTACTGCTACTGGTACTACTACTATCACTGCTACTATTACTACTGCTACTACTATTACTACTACTACTAAAGCTACTAATACTACTCCTGCTGCTACTACGACGACTACTACTACAACTACTAATAATAATAGTAATCAAACAAAAACAACATAACTCGTCTCAGTAATTGTAATTTATTTTAAAATGTCCTTCAAATCTCCCGAAGCCGTTCAGAAAACAAACCGAAGTCATCGTTGTTTCTGTTCCAGGTCGCTGTGCCGCTCCTCTTGGTTAACTCCTCAGATGACCCACTAGTTCACCAGTCACTCCTGGCTATCCCTCGCACACTCGCAGGTATGCCTCAACCTCAACCGTCACTTATCAGTCCTAGTTATTGATTAGTTGAATTAGAAGTATTTCTGGTGTTGTTAGCTATGACATATCAGTTTACATTGCTCTATCAAACATTGCCAAAATGCCACAGTATCATGAGTTTTTTTTTTGCCTTTATTTGACAGTCAGTGGAGAGAGACAGGAAGGATTGGGTGAGAGAGGAGGGATGACATGAGACATAGGTCCCAGGCCAGATTTGAAGACATGAAATCACAGTCATGTGGTATGTGCCTTAGACCACTGAGCCACCGGGACGCCCCAAGTGCATACATTTCTAGCATGGGTGACTCCAGTGGAAATGAACGCCAACCTGGCAACGTCAGTGTCACGCTCTACCTATTTATTTATTTATTTATGAACTAAATACTTGCAGAGAGGTTATGGTTACTTATATTTTGTGTGTATTAACTAGATGACCACATTAAGACAACCTCACCACTACAGCTAGATCAAATGAACCCGATGTCCCTTCTGCTCTCTGTCTCTCTGTTGGACACATTCTCCAAGTGTTGATAAAGTCTCCTCAACGGCGCCCTGACCAGACAGTCTTGTTGAATTTTTCAGGGCCATGCGATCCCCCTGTGCTGTGGGATTATTTATAGGTGTGTGTATACGTGTGTGTGTGTGTGTGTACACGCAACTGCCTGCTGCCTCCTCTAGTCTCAGTAAGAGTAGGTCACGAGCACTGGCCCCTGTAAATCAGCACTAGCAGGCCTTATGGGGGAAAGGTGACTTAGACCTTCACCAGTGAAATCCTAAACGTTAGTGGAAGGAAACGTGTGCGCAGATCTATAATCTTTTTTTCCTTTCATTTCTTCTTCCATTACTCACTGGAATTTGATTTGATTGAGTTCAAAAGATCACATTGCTGTTGTCGAGTGAAAACCTTGTTACTCCATGTTTTCACTTCAATTGAAAGATTGCATTCTCCTCTATGGGTTGGGAAAGTTCTCTGACCTCTTGGGCTTATGAAAACCAGTTGGATAAAGTCAAAAATGCTTTGGCATCAAGCTACACACACATTTTAAAGATGAATGTGTACCTCTGAAATGTAAAATCAATCAAAAGGAGGATATATATTAAATAAGATCAAGCTGACCCGTGTGATCGCTGCCCATTTGCTTTGCAACCACAGTGAACAGATCCCACCACGGCTCCACTCCTAGATAGATAGATGTGTTTAAAGCTCATAATAGTTATGTTTTTTCACTTTCTGGGAATACTCTCCTCCAAATCACTCGTATTGATTTTATAAGCACGTAAAACCAAACGGCTCCCAGACTTTGCATTTACACTACTAACACTACAAAATGCTGAAGTTCCTGTTAGCTCACATTTTAAAAGATAACCACAACCTGGATGAATGTGTGTTGGGGCGTGACAGTGTTGGCGCTTCACTTTTATTTCAGTCAGTTCAACAAGTCTGCCATTGTTATGTGACTTGTCGTTCAGTTTGCATTTTGAATTGAGTGAATTGAAAGTTGCCGTCTCTGCACAGCAAAAAGGTAATTGCTGTGTGTGCGTGTGTGTGCGTGTGTGTGCGTGTGTGTGTGTGTGATTCACAAAGCTTGCTAGCCTGACTGATGGCACCAGCTGTTTCTTTACTATGTTACTATGTATTCCTCAACCAGCCCTCTGACTTTAAAGCTATGGACGAGTTCCTCAGCACAGGTCCACTCTCCTACTAACCTACTTTACACACACACACGTGCTTACATACACTAACACACACACACACACACACACACACCTGGCTAGCCTGTGCAGTATCAGGCTGTGTCATTGGGTGCAGCAGGACTGATGGTTTGCCAAATGGTCATTGAAGCTCGAGGCCGGGTGGCTGGTGTCAGTTTGGAATGAAACTCGGTGCGGCTGGCAGCGAGGATCCAGGTTCCTAAACTTTTTCATGTCAAAGACCCCCAAATAGATACGCTTGAAACCCCCATTTAATACATTTTTGTCGCTAGTAGGAACAGCGCAACCTCCAATAAGAGGAGTCATTATTTTACATTATCTCACTGTGATGACGTATAATGGATGAAATAACTGAAATTAAATGATTCTTCATTTGTTGGGCTTCCTTCGTCCCCTCAGCCTCAGTTTGGGAACCACTGGTTTAAAGTCATCGGGTGGAAAATGTAAAAACCAGCACACACAGTTATTATGTTTGTTCACATACAGGTTTTCTAACCCTTGTCCCAAAGAACGGTTAAACTCTCTGAAGATTTGATAAGATTCAATAAGAATTATCCGGCATGTTGCTTCCATCCTCTGTTCAGTTTGGTTTACTGTTACAGTTACAGCAGGGTAAATGGGAAGGAAAATGGACAAAACCAACTCATGTACATCAATTTATCTTTACACCCACATTCACCTATTTATAACCCATCGGTGTTCATTGGTGTTTTACCAGAACAATAAAACTCTTTACACTTCCGAAATATTTATCAGTTCACAGGATCTGATGTAACCCTTGAGTCTATGTAGAAACCTGGTTTGGATGTTAGAGGAGGCAGTAAAACACAGTTTGAATCTTTAACCCCAAAGAGGTCACGCTGGTTCACTGACAGGTAAGTTTGAGCGTGTAAAAACTGATTTCAGTGAGATCCAAAAAGGTGCAATTTACCCACCAAATTGCATGCAGTGAGTCGATTTTGAGCAACTTCGGTGTGTGTATGTGTGTTTGTGTTTCTGCATCTGCCAGGAGTGTGAGGCTGTGTGTGTGTGTGTGTGTGTGTAGAGGTATGGCATGTGTGTGTCTGCAAAAAAGTGCTGAGAAAGTGTGAGTAGATAGTCTAGGATGACAGAAAGGGAAAGGAGGATAGAGTCATATTTCTTAGAGGAAACCCAGCGTCCTGACCACCAAGGCTGGCTAACGATACGTCGACTTTCAGAGCAGGGGAGCCGAGTTAGTTATCATGACCTCCGCACCGACAAGATCAGGATGCATTTAATAACTAACAGTGGCAGGATTTTGCTCAACCCAAAAACCAAAGTGACTCACTGAGGTGCAGAAGGCTTGAAAACTTGCAACAGAAAGGATGTCCAGCACTTGGGGAATATAAACTGTGTTGTTTCTGCTATATAGCATCATTGGCAGTTATTTGGCCGAAACGTGTCACTGTGCCGAGTGCTGGATAGTTTTTACAGTTTACATTTGAGTGCATTTACAGTTTGGAAATTAGAATCATAATCATTTTATTTTCCACAAAATTTTCCAACGACATGAACAAGAATTTGTCTTGATGGCATTGGTCCAGGAATGGCACACAAATCTAAAACATCAGAAAACTCTTCTTGGCGATGTATCTAATTTGTGGTTTGGTGTTTTTCTTATTCCTGTGGACAACTGGCCAAACGTAGACGAGACATCACAGTAACCGAGGGCGGACTTGTTCTTTAAATTCAGGCACACTTGGTAAAGGAACAACAAATTTTGAGGGATGAATGGATTGCTGTGGAATTTGATTTGATCCAGCTCATATCGCACTACTGAGGAAAAAAACGCTCAAAAAAATTCAATTTGTAACTGATCCTCCTTCCAACTCCCTTTTTGTCTTTCTCTGTCTTCCTCTCCAGAGAAGAAACCCAATGTGATATTTGCCCTGACACAACATGGAGGCCACCTGGGCTTCTTTGAGGGGGCTGTGCTGTTCCCTCAGCCCCTAACCTGGATGGACAAGGTCATAGTAAACTACGCCGACGCCATCTGTCACTGGGAGAGGAACCGGCCGCCCTGCCAGAGGACCAGCCACCGAAACACACACTCCTGCCTGCAGAGCACAGGTCTAACGCTTAGCGTGTAAAGCAGACACAGTACATGCATACATGTAGGAGGAAACACGTGGAGAGGAAACTAGAAATCAACACCACACACACACGCTTTCTCTTCTTCTTTTGCCCTACCTCATCATCTTGTCTTTTGCCTACTGAGAAACTGCACTGAGTTCCTTACTGTCTGTCACACAGACTCCATTTGGAAAGGAGTCAAGCATTCACAAACCGGGGAGGTAAAAGAGCAAAGTGAGATTGACCTTGTTAATCGGTGAAGGATGTTTGAGAAAGGTCTTTTCTTACTCTGAGGCAATGATGTCACTACAGCAAACAGCAGCACTGCAGCCAAAAACTGCATTTTGCCTTGAACAATAATACATTATTAGTAGTAGTAGTAGTTGTAGTAGCAGTGGTAGTAGTGGTAGTAGTAGTAGTAGTATTGTTGTAATTATAAAGCATTTTCATACCAGTGCAAAACAACAAACAAAACAACATTATCTGATACTGTGAGCAGCTCAGTATAAAGGAAAGGAGATTTTGGGGGGAAAAAGATATTTTAAGAAGCAGCTGACAATGAGGTCATGCTCACCACCAATATAAAACAGGTTCGCCCTCTGCTGGTTATTGGAGGTGTTGCTCTATGTTCACATGTTCTGTCCTCTGGTATGATGCTATCTGCTATTTCTTCTAAGAGGATTTGTGTTGTTACATTGAGGGGAAAAAAAATTGTAAAATAACCACTGCTGTTGATAAAACAGTTTGGTTTGACACCACCATCACTATTTCACTATTTTCTTCACTGCATTTTCCACAGTGCACAACGGACCTTTAGCCTCTTGTGTTGCATTTACTCTTTACCTTCACGATAGAGGAACCAGCGCTTCACACGTACGTTGAGGGAGAAGGTTAAAAGTGCTAAAACAGAAAGAAGAAGTGAAATTTAAAAAAAACCAAGGGGTTTTCCTGTGACAATCACATCCTTTTCCACTGTGCTGTTGGAGGGAAATATAAAGCCTTCATACAAACTAGGGTTAACACTACTGCTATTCTAGGTCAGCTGGTCCTAGAATAGAATAGTATGAATTGCTCCACAGTTTCTTACAGGCCATCAGGCAATAGTTGTTGATGCTCTCCTGCCATAGGATGAGGACGGTTTAATCTCCTAAATGCTGCCGTTAGCATTGATTAATACCATAAAAATCACTGGATGGAGTTTTTTTTTTTTTACCAGTCAACCGTTCAGGACAGGAGATACTTGGAAAAGTGGATGGGATTCAATCTCTGTATTGGTAACAGGGCTGAAAGGATGTACAGACCTGGTCAAATACCTAATATGGAGTTAGTACTACTGGGACAAATGACACATGCAAGTAGTGATTGTAAAGTGCTTTTTGACAACAGGGTTTTCTGAAAAACAAGCGGACCGAGGCACTCTTAAATGAAAATGGATTCATTTAACCTGCTGCTGTTCTACTTAACGTTTTAGGATTTAGTAAGACGGGTGCATTAGGGCCACGTGACTCCCTGACAAAGGCATGTGGCTAAAACGCACCAGAGAATTAAAAGAAATAACATTAAATGGAACAATGCCTGATTAATCAAGACTTTTTTATTTAAAAGTGAAGAATGACTGGGGGTTTTGTAGGGTTTGTTTAATGCTACTTCACAGGATCACAGGAACGTTTCCTAAACTCACGTTCATACGCTGTCAAAAGTATATGAAAGTCAGTTTAGGATCCTTTCCTATGATTCACAGTGCACTAACCCCAACTGGTCCTCCAAGCAGATTCAAACAAACGCTAAGGATTTTTCACTAACTACTATTTAGGTTCAGGATCTTTACATGCCTGTCCAATAACCTGTCGTCCCTAAACACGAGTGTTTTGGTCTCAGTGATTAGCGGTAGCCTTCTGTTAGCATGTGTTAGCATCACTAGTGCAAACTAATGAAGAACAAAACCAATTTCTCTCAAAATCACATGGAAACTGTTCAGTTGAATCCCAAATCTCTAATAACACTGAGAATATGTGGTAGAATTGTTTGGGGCTACTTGCATGCACATTTGAGATCAACAGTTTTGTTCCCGACTGACTTGCACGAGCATCGCAAATATAAGCCAAATGTGGACTTTTGCCAATTTTTTCACAAACAACTCTGATGTCAAAGCATTTCTATGTGTCCTGAAAGGAGGACTGGCTTGTGGTCAGTAAGTCTTCTGAAAGTACTCAACCTCAACCTCCACCGACCAGCACCACTACTGCCTCCCTTTGTGCAATATGTACTGTATGTGTCCTGTTTGCCTTTACTTCACTGTTACAGTCCCTATTGTATTGTATGAAAATACTGCGGCTCTGTAGTGTCAGCATATTGGTGTGACATTCATGGTCTAATCATATGTGCTTTGTTTTGACGTGTTACACATCACAGCCATGAGTAATAAAGCCTGTTTGAACTCCATCCAATAAAAAGTTATTTCCGTGTACATCTAACCGCCTGTTTATCCTAACCCAGTTCATCCCACACCAAAGTTTGAAAGGCTGGAATGTAGCTTTGAAAGCAGACGCAAAGACTGAAACGTACATTTATATACAGTTTATTGTACACATTCCTTAGCGGTGGCGTTGGTATCGGTGCACCAGGTAGCACACGGGGTAAGACTTCATGATATTCATATCGAAGAACAGTCCAAAAAACACATAAGAGACAGGCACTTGTTGGAATATCGGCCTCGTGTCAACTCGAAGGTTAGAGGAGGGTCAGACGGTGGACAGTGAGAAAGCTGGGGCCGGCCAGTTTTAACAAGCTGCGTGGGTGAACTACGGTCCAAACAAAGCACAACGTTACAGAGTAAAAGGGGAAATCTCGTGTTCAACCAATCAAAGAGCCTGTGTGTGTTTTGAATCACTATTTGGGCATTTTCCTCTCGATGAAATGACTTTCATGATCCTGCATGGGCTACGCATGCTGAAAATGTATGCACTCATACATTTTCAGGTGCTTCGATAAGAGTGTCGACCAAGTGAGTTATATATAATGGCGTGAGACTCAATGGGAAAAGGTTTGTCTCATGTACCAGTGGTTTCAGGCCCTTCCGGACTGCAGGTTGAGACTGTAACCGCCTTGTTCCTGTTTGGTTGTGCTTTGTCAGGACCTCAACCTTTACAAATCCCCCCGGAAAACAACATCAGTGCAACATCTCACAGTCTCATAACTTTCATACTTTACTTTTTTTTTTTCCTACAACCACACAGCTAGATTGTACTTTGAGTCTCCACAGTCTATGGTCAGCGAAACGGAGGGTGTTTAGTCGAACAGCTTGGCTGCCGTGGCCTTGCCATCGTACTTCGCACCTTTTCCGTCAAACTCGGCGGGAAGGATGTCGGCATCAAACTCCTTGTAGTAGTTGTCCAGTTCATCTCCGTGGACGAACACCTAGAGCAAGTAGAGCCACTGTAAAACTGGTGTAGAGGTATTTGAGGAGGTGGGTATTTTGTTACCCCACCATCCCGTACTCGATTGTACTCAGAGGTGGGAATACTCTGTATACCCATGTATACATCGGTGCTGTTCAGGGTATTAGAGTGAACAGCCAATTCAATTGTACCCAGTCCTACCCATCAACTCAGTTGTGAACCATTAGCCCAAATAGGATGAAATCAATGTCAACCAAGATGATTAACTCACTATTGTGGGCTTTCACTAGTAGGTAGTGGCAGCAGAAGTAGTAGTAGTAGTAGTAGTAGTAGTAGTAGTGGTAGTAGTGTAGTGGTAGTGGCAGCAGTAGTAGTAGTAGCAGCAGTAGTAGTAAGAGTAGTAGTAGTACTAGTAGCAGTAGTAGTAAGAGTAGTAGTAGTAGTAGCAGCAGTCAATCTAATTGTTCTGATCGATCCCACTTTCCTACTTACCCTCTCTAGCAGCTTGCTCTTCATCAGGGGTTTGACCACGTTGTAGGTGGTGGTGAAGTACCAGGGCTGGTGGATGAAGTGCACAGCTTTGAAACGGGCAGGGAATGAATCCTGGCGGGACAAAACATGTACCTTTAACCGTGAAAACACACACTCTTCAACTCACAGCCTTCAAACCACGGGCTTTGAAAACATCAGCCATCTGAAAACTTGATTTTTGTCTGCAGCTTTCATTTGTAGAATATCCGTCTATCCCACCTTTTAATCAACGTGTGGAAACACCCTAGTCTGTGATATAGGAGTCATTATGTGTGTTCTGTCCAGTGTTTTCCACCTGCAGCATGTCCACCATCTTCTTGAGCTCGGTGGGTTTGATTCCTGAGGCCTGCTGCATGGTGAAGCCCTTGAAGTTCTCAATGATGCAGAACCCGTTGATCTGAGTCTCCTCATTCTCCAGCAGCTTCTCCAGGATCACGCAGTAGGCACGCAGGATCTGCACACACACACACACACACACACACACACATACACACACACCATTTTTAGTAACTCGGTTGAGGACCTTGATGATAGTTTGCAGTGTATTTCCTATCTACTCTTTATGCTCAATTAAAGCAATATAATATCAAATAATATAACATCAATATAATATCACAATAATCATAAGATATTATTTCAATATTGATTTATAACGATATATACTAACACAATCATACAAAATCACGTTAGATAATCAGATTGATGTTCATTTCATTGAACTGCATGGTAAAATAAAAGAAAATAAATCATTTTCAAATAATATTAACTTGTTTCAGATCTCATTTCATAAGAGATTTTAATTCGCATTTGCTTTTTATCATTAATTTAGACAATAGAATTGTTTATCACGATAGCTTGATATGATATCAATAACTTGATATCATATCAATATCGAAAGTACGTGGATCTTTGGCAACATTTATGCAACAACAGGAACTCTGATGCTTGTTCCAGTCGTGTATCTCGTCCCTTCTTGGGGGGG
>OOFE01023172.1:7608-21344 GCA_900323365.1 Monocentris japonica | reverse complement strand
GGGGGGGTCAATGATAGACTACATTTACAGGTGCATTGTGGGATATCTGGTCACCCAGCGCTTACCTCGTCAAAGGTGATCTCCTCGTAGTCCCAGTTCTCGATGTTGAAGAGCAGCACTACGCGGCCATACTTGTCTCTGCTGGGCAGGATGCCGGGGTAGCCGGCCTCGATGGTGCTGCGTACGGCCTCCGGGGTCAAGTTCTCAAACAGCTCGGGGTAATCCCTCCTGAAGCGCACGTAACCTGGACGCAGGACCAACATTAATAGACTCAAGAGTTAGACCACATTTTATTTATTCATTTGATTGTTCAATAGTTCATTTTGTATATTGATTCATCATTTAAAGGCCTGCTGTATCCCAGAGTTTAATCTATCAAAGAGGTGGGGTGGGGCGCCCTGCCTTGAGGAAGTGTTAACCCACCTAAAAATAAAAATCATTTGTTTCAATGGAGAATTTTAGATTGACATCATGGTCTAAATGCTGTTTCAGAGGCTTTTCCACCCTGACAAGGGAAACAGTGAAGCCTTGTAACTGTGAAATGAACGAATGGTCAAGTTTAAGGATATTGAATATCGGCACAGAATATTGGCTTTAAAAGGCTTTAAAAATATTGGTTATTGGTATTGGTTTTGGCCTTCAAAAATGGTCACACCCTGTTAGGTTCTGCACCAGATTTCAATTCAAAAACTTCCCAATAGAGATTTTTGTTGTTAACTAGACTATGGACCAACAAAACCTGGGGAAAGGAAGCATCTCACCACTGCAATCCAGCATTTTCAAAATTACACTTCAAATACAGGTCAAAACAACAGGCCATATTTGTTACTTGTATACTGATTGATATAATATACTGATGAATTTATATGTGCCTATAACATAAGAACAGGTTCTATGGGCACAGCAGGGAAATATCTGTCAATACACATTGTGGATGGCAGATTAAGGACCCACCCTTCATGAGTTCGAAGGCCCTGGGCACGTCGTACTTCCTGGCGCGGATGAAGCGGACCAGCACAGCGTCGGGTTTCTCCCCAAAGCTATCCTGCACTGCCTTGGCCAGCTCATCGCCTCCGTCCGCCTTGTCCTTGATGATTCCCCGCAGCTCCTTCACCGCCGACACTCGCTTCTCATCTGTCTCGTTCAGCTCATCCTTGGCCTGTAGGGGGAGCCAGATAAGACCGTTATCCCTGAAGCAGTGAAGACTGGTAGGCTTTTGATGTTTCAGACAAATTGGTTGGACATAGTAATAAAAGGAATGAAAAGTCCATATTTATCAATGGGGTGAGTGAATGATGGTTGGTAGGAATGTGCAGGAAAAGTGTGATGCAATATATGAAAAGCTCTATTCAAAATTCTATATATTCCTTTCAGTAAAAAAACAAACAAACAAAACAAAACAAAACAACATTACCTATAGAGCTCTGTTAATCATTTCATAGGAGTAGGAACAAACCTGACATAGGAACAAACCTATGTCAACTATCATAACACGTCATCGTGAACTGAGAGCTGTAGGTTGTTGGTGGGTGTCAGGGTGATCGTGGAGCAACTTGTTGTAGTTCTGTGTGAGAACAAGTCTAGTTACCTTCTGCATTGTGTGGTCTGGCAACGCGTCGCAGGGTCCAAACACCGGCCCGTGGTCCTTGACAGTGAGACGCTCCAGTTTGGCCCTGAGGGCTTGTTCCTCCTCTGACACCATACGGAACGTTCCACTCTGATGGGAGGGGGGGGGCAGAACTTATGTAATAGAGGGCTTTTAATGGATGTAAGCCCCCTCTGGCAGCCATATTGGAGGTCCTCAGCTCTTAGGCAACAGTGGCTAAGAAAAGCTGATTGCATTTCTAATCATACAACTTGGCCATGCCATTTCAAAAGATGAAAAGACATGGGGGACTGATCATTTCCCCACTGATTTTGTGTTTAGATCATTTCAGCTTGTTAGCTAGCTAACCACAGTATCTGGTCAACTAACCATCACTGTTTTGTCGTAAACACATCAGATTTAAACACTAGCTAACATACCTAATAGAAGATAGCGTTAGCGCTACTAGGGCTAGTAGTCACACATTAGCATTAACATTGGGTACTTTGCTAAAGTAGCCTACCAGCAAGGTAGCTAGCTAACAAGTCCAAAAGCCAGCTGTTGGTTCAGGTTAACTGTGCTGACTCTTATCAGGCTACTACAAGTGTTTTAGAGTAGAGACTAGAGTCTCACAATAACCTAAATTTGTAAATGAATCTACCTTAAACATTACTGAATTGACAGCACAACAATGTTTTCAGGTATTTCTCTTTTTCTGGGCGTTTGATGTTTAGCCACAATTAACCACTGGTCCTCCATGACGTGGTTGCTGGGAGATTTGTGACGCAACTGCAAAGCCTCTAGGTAGATTCTTTTCTGCCAGTACACGTTGGTAACCATTGGAAAAAAGCCATAATATTCTTGAGAAGGTTCTTTACTGTGTACTTTGGTGATGCAGACAGTGTGAGGTGACTCATTGGTGACTCTACTGTCTATCCTACTATGTAAGGTCTTGTTGACGCTGTACCGTGTGTCAGTATGTCTCTGCAAATCCCTCTACATTCATTTGTGCCAACAGAGAAACGCTCAGTGATTCTTAAAGCGTTTATCTTTCTGATTATGATTCAATGACGGCCCGCTCCACCATGACTCCTCTTGCCTCGCCTTGTAATTTTGGTCATCTAGGAATTGAAGCTTATTCTACTGTTGCACTCATCAGCCCCTCTGAATAAAAGCTCTCACAAGACTTGGTGGTAACTAACAAACTTGCGCTGTGTGAGGTTTAAAGCATGTCTAATCCTCGTGAGTCACAATGCCTGTCCTCCAGAGTGTTGCAGTACCATAATCAATAGGCCTCAGTGTTAGCAAGTTAATCTCTCGCACGTGAGTCCAGTAAAGCCCGTAAATACACGGTAAAGACTACAAGTAAACCTGAAGTGGCGATCAGAGATTAACAGCTAGCTGTTGACGGCATCCCAGCGCTAACAATGGGCTTTGGTCTTGAGAATTGTTGAGCCGTCCCAGTCCACGTTACAGGAAGTTGAATAGATGTTTGTCCTGGAGAGAACTATCACACAGTCACATTAAAGGCTTGCCCTATGCACTTCCGTCCTCCTTGAATGCCCCTTACATGGATGAAATATCAACTCTGACTAACCGTTGTCTTTGTCATTGTCTCTGAATACAACCTGACCAAAACCGTTTTGAGTAATCACTGTGAAACAAAGGTAAAAAGGAAAGTACTTACGACGACAGCCATGTCTTCTGGTCTTTAGCTTCGTGTACACTGGAGAAAAACAGGAGAGGGATTTTATTATTAATATGAAGCTAACTCCCAGTTAAATATAGCAAGAAACAATTCACCCACTGTACTCCAAATCTCCCTCCATCCCATCCTCCCCGCTACTGCAGGGCGCCTTGGTTGTGCTATATTTAGCATTTGCTCACTACTAGATGATTTATCAGGAGATTTAAAGTCCCGGACTACTGCTTTCACAATCAACGGTTTTCCATTCATTCTCAAGGATTTGGGTGCAATTAGTCGGTTCAGGCTCATGACTCTCAAACTTAAACAATCCATTCCTTCATGTTGATTGTAAGTTAATAGGTCTTCAACATGTTGCTACTCCTGAAAGGTCATTGGTTAGGAGACAGGAAAACACAGCTTTCCTTCCACCTGGTATAGCTCCATAGTCTGTTAGAGACCACATCATTGCATTTACAGATATTAGTGTACTTTAAGACACTATATGCCGCTTGCTAGACACTTCTATCCAAAGCTACAGCACCATGGGTCCATGCATTTGTAGCATGGCTGGTCTGAGTGGAAATTGAACCCCTAACCTTGGCATGATCTACCCATTGAGCTAAACATTGACAACAACAAAGTCTTTCCTTATCGGATTCAGCACTTAGAAATACAGGAAGCAGTTTTGATTGGAAATCAAAGGTAGCTGAGCATCCACCATTTTTTTTTTTGTTTCATGCCACAAAATAATGCAACACAGCATCCTCATTCTCTCTGGTCAAAAGCACTGATCCATCAACAACAGCAAAACTACAGCTGGACCCAGGAGAGCTGCAGAGAACTTTCCAATTTCCAGTTTGGTAAAGTTTGGTCCTGCACAACATCCCGTGTAGAAAAGGCTTGAGGTAGTACCTGTTACCCCACATCAGCTGCTCCCTGAGCTGGGAGGAGAAGTGAGGAGGAGGTCAAGGCTTACCTGGGAAGGATGTGGAGGCGCTGCCAGGAAGTCTGTGTGGAGCAGGGTGGAGGGGACCTATGATTTGTAGTGCTGGGATTAGTGGCGTCACACCAGATTACACCCAACAGATTTTGTTTCCTAACAATCAGCATAAAAGTGGTAGTGGGGAAGAGGGCGGGAAGATGGGGGAGGAGGGGAGAAAGTGGTGATTTTTACCCAGTGGTTGAGGTGCTGCTATAAGGGCAGGGGCAGATAATGGATGATGTCATGTTGGGCATACACTTTTAAGCATGAGGTGGTTTACGGGGGGAACAGAGAGTGGCATTAATGAGAGTGTGGGGGGGTGATTGCATTCCAAGGCGTCTTGGATGGAGTGAAAAGTGGCCATTGTAACTCTCATTTCTGCAACGTGAACAGGCTCGGTGGGAGGAGGGGTGGAGCCTACCAGACTTGGCCCGGGGTCCAAACACTCATTTCTGCCACGTGAACAGGATCAACTTCAAATGAATCTTCCACTGCTACAAGAGAAAGACTATTAAAAGCAAGTAAAACAAGAAGAAAGAAAGACAGCAAGGCAAAGCAATAGCTTTTTAGCTTTTTAGCTATTTAGCGTTTCATAGAGCAAGCCTTTCTGTAGAGAAAGGTTTTTAGGGCAGTTTTCCTTTGAACATCTGACAAGTCACATGAGATCTTTTCATTTATATCAGAGATCCATCGTTTTAAGACCCAGCTGATAGTGATTGATCTCTGAAGGATCTGAAGAAGAAGTCATCAGCATTACATAGCCATCCATTTTTGTTTTTATTTTTGAGCCAGCATAGTGCATAAACCACAACATCAACACACAGATGCAGAAATACACACACACACCACACACACCTACACGACCACCACCTTCACTATGAGGATTTGGATTTGGTCTATTCATATCAGTAAACACGGACCCCAAATTATCCACAATTCCCTGTGATCAGATTAGTTTTGAAATACATATTATATATTAGCACACAGAGCACAATAACACTGTGCACATGCCCTTAGTCTTGCTGGTTGTGTTGTGGAGTGTGTGTGTATTACTCTGAGCATTAGGAAGTGAGAGTAATGTAAAGATTACAAAATGGGAGGCATGTTTATATAACGTGATCAGCACCGTAAGCACTTTGTTACATAGGACACATGAACTCAATCTCCATGTCTAATCACAATTGAATGAGATTGAGAAAAAGGTCTGGAGATTAATCTCAAGGAATTGAGCAATCTAGTGAGAGAACAAATAAGTGTGCATGGAAATAAATCAACAAAGAGCCACTGGAGAGCAAATACAGTAGGAGACTGTAATCATAGTAATTGAATGCTGGATTTATATATCGCTGTCAGGTGAAAACCTCACAAACCATTTTGGTGATTTTCATGTTTTAACTTCAGTTGAAGGAATGCATGCTCCTCTATGGGTTGAGAAAACTCTATAACCTTTTATGAAAGGTTCATGAAGCCTTTTCAAAACTCAAAAATACATGGTGGTCAAGATAAAAACAAGGCTGATGACATTTTGGAGATATGAGGTTTTCACCCAACAACAGTGACATGTATAGTCTACTGTCTATCATACATATCACCATATATACAATATCCATAATATCTATACTTGGTGAAAAGAGTCATTTTAACAATGTTCTTTACAGAGAAGAGTTTGTCTCTGCTGTTTCATTTTGCGCCATCTTCTCAAATGCATCAGGAAGTGAGATGAAACTCTTGTGACTAAGGAAGTGAATAAATGGTCCATGGACTCATCGCACTAGCTGCTTGTTATTTTTGTGATGTGGGTGATTGGAGGTTAGCCATTTTCCTCTCTAAGACCTCTCTAATTAGCTGGATTGGCCGAACAAAGCCAGGCTCTGTACTCCCTATGGCTTAGGCCATAGGGCCAGGTTACAGCTTTAGAGGTAAACTAAAACTACAAGGTCACACACTTAATCCTGCTCACTCAAACCCTTACGCCTGCACAAACTGATAACATATAAGCAACACAATAACCACACAATGGATTTAATGGATGTAATGCATGGATGTGGAATGGCCCAACTATCACAGAGATTTCATTGGGAACGCTAAAACGGAGAATAAAAAGCAGGAAAACATCCCTGCAGTGTCCTGTAACACTCTGCTTTTGCCAAATAAATTGAGACCACTGGGTCAACCCACGTCTATGGGAGTTTTGAAATGTGTCTGGAAATGGATCCACTGTCACCTGCCTTTAGATGATTGCACATGCTGGCCCTTTAACAAACAGCTCTGTGACTGGCCCCCTGGATGATCCCCTAATGTTTCCCAATCCCAACAGAACTGCTGTTTCATTAGTTAATGCTACTGTTGCTGATCCAACACTGGCTCGAGCCGGAGGATTTCATAGTGCTCGGTGACACCATGCTTGGAGTGTTTCCCCTGCATTGGCATGACCCTTGACCTAATGATCCAAGACCGCGATACGATGCAATGTGATACGATACAATATAAGAGCCACAACTATTTTTCCAGTTGTGTCATTAATTAAATGCAGCCAGTTAGAGTACTTAAATGAAGTAGCTTAAATTTCCTCTGAGGCAAAAACGGGGAAAAAACTTGTTTTATTTCTCACTTCTATAACTCCTTAGAAGTTATTTTATCTCAGGGTTCACAGGCTCGTCAACAAAATGAGAAACATCTACATTTGTTCTGGGTTTTCAGCATGACTTTCTCCACAACCTGTGGGAGGAGTAAATGATGTTCAGAGACAAAAGATCTGTACTGACCACCGGAAGGCGTACAGCCTCTCACCAGTACCACTGACTTGGGCTCTACTCATTTATAGCTAGGAAGCAGTTTAACCAGAAACTATGCAGCTACATTGATCTAAAAAAAGGCAGCACAAAAGAAACCTCTTAACTCTGACTTGTACAACTCATCTGAAACAGGACAATGCAGCTGTCTGTTTCAGCAATGTTAATCTGACTCTTCAGCTTTTGTCACATTCACTCACCAAAATCAAACTGACACAACAGACTGAGGCATATCATTTCAACATGTTGCCATTTTATTAGGACATGTAATAGCAGCATACAATGAGTGGTAATGAAATCCCACCATGACAAGTGAACACAACCACCAAAGTAGTAGTAAGGCTTCAGATCAGATTCCTGCCCTAAGCCAAACCTTTAAATACTTGATAAATTAACCCTTCAATACGGGCAGGTATTGTTGAGGAACCGGAGCTGTAGACCTTAATAAATCCAACGTTAAGAGCACCAACTCAGTGTCGAAACTTTTCACACCATGTCCGTAACAGCATGATTACAAACTTGTCAACACCTCTCTGCAAAAATCTGGCAAAACACAGCAAAAAATGTGCTGTTATATAACTTTAAAACAAGTTAAAACTTGAGTAATAAGTTATCATGTGTTTCATTCAAGAGTGATACAGTACTTCTCATACGAGACAATGTGGTCAGGCCATTTGCTTTAGAGGATCTTATCCTACTTTTCACTTTCCATCTTCTGTTGTAAAAGCTGGCAAAATATTCTGCATTACCTACATTATTTTTCATCCAGACTATATTTAATATACCTGTGTCCAAATGTGCACTACTCAAGTTGTCTGCTTACTGGCACCACTCACCACATAATGGAGACATTTGATTGTCTACCACTGATTTGCTATTGACTTGTTTTTAATTTAAGTGTGTCAAGTATTTCACTAGCCCAGACTACACTGTCAGTAGCCCGTCCCTCTTCCTTCTCACTGGCTGTCATCTGTGAGGTGGTCTGGCCAGTACTGGTCCTGCATGTAGTGGCTGGAGGAGGCGAAGCTGGGCTGTAGCGCTGCGTCTCGACCACTCATCCTGTCCTGCAGCTCCCGCTCCCACTCGCTCTCCACCAGCTTGTAGAGGTCCAGGGCAGCCTGGGCGTCCTCCACCGAGCAGTGGCCCCTCCTCCCAACCTGGGCACGAGAAACCAGATCATGATTCACCGTGATTAGCAACAATTCTTTGATTACGATCAGGTATTGAAAACATACAAATCTGTGGTGTTCAATGCATTCCAGATTGCATCTCAGCCACACCCCTTACTCAGAATGCAACATGTCTTGTGGCTGCATTGCATTATGGTCTATTGAGGCTACTGTCTGGAGAAATGGAGAAATTGGTGTATCTTCCTCTTCTACGATGGATTTCACACACATTTATCCATACATGACAGTCAGAGATGCTAACAGCTGTGATGAATGTCTCCAGATTGTGTTTCCATTTTCCGTGAGTGCTCATGAAGCCCTCACCTGTATCCTCCTATCCAGCAGCTTATTGGCCAGGATCTTGAGGGAGGGGCAGCGCCCGCGGGGGAAGCCGGCCAGTCGACTGAGGAGACGCGTACTACCGGTGTCCCTGATCATGTGACCTGGATGGAGCATGTCCAAGGCCTCGAAGTCATTGTAGATCGAGTGGCCCACCACCACCTTGCCCTCTAGTATAGCGAGGATCTAGAGGAGGAGAAGACATCAAATATACATAGCACTAATCACAAATGACTGAGAAAATCTCTTGAGGATGGTTTGCCAATTTTTAAGTCACACTGATCTTAATTTAAAATGTAATCTGGTGCACATGCATGGAAAAACTTCTGCTCAAGTTGATTTATTTAGAGCCAGCACAGAAGGTAGCTTAAACACACCTGACATTTCACAGAGCCTAGAGGTAAATATTGGACTTTTAAACCCGCAGTACAATGTGCCTCCAAAACAGAGAAATGTGACCTACAGTTTGGCTACAAAACACAGAAATTTGATGGATATTTCATGCTTGTTTTGGAGCTGTAAAAAGATGACCCTGTTAACTTCAAATAATGACTGAATTTTCATTTTGGGGTGAACTATTCCTTTAAAAACTACACTGCACACACTGTATATGTATGTGTGCGTGCATCCCAGGATGGACTAATACATTGGGGTTTGGCTACCTACGTGATGATGATTGGTTAACAGGAGGATGCACACTAATAATGCCTAACCTGAGTCACAATAAGTTTATAATAGGGATCCATTGTGTATTCAATTAAAGAAAAAAAACATCAGGTGCTAAATGCTAACACAAGCCTCACCTCTCTCCTGGCCTCAGCGAAGGGCATGGCGTTCTGGAGGTGATGCCTCTGGATGCCGCTCCATCGGGTCCTGTAGTCGGTAACGGTCTGACAGGGTTGAATGTATTTATCATAGAGGACGTGGCCATGATAGTCCAGTATGCTACAGCGGGCCAGCTCACTACAGCGCCCGCCAGGCCCTGTGCCCACCATCTCACAGTCCAAGGCCACCACAGGAGTCAAGAGGCAAGGTGAGCTGCGCCCGCTGGCCGGAGGACTCGTCTCTGAGGAGAAGCCGCTGTCCACCTCCCAACGCTCCTCAGGAGCTGTAGCCAACGTCTGGGGGGCAGCTGCTTTGGGCTGCCCGGATCCGGAGCTCTGGGAATCACTCAACTGCTGTCCATTTACTGATACGCCAGTGATTGTGTTTTTGGAGGTCAGAGTGCTTTGACTTTCTTGCCCTATACAGCTTGAGCACGATTTGGTTTTTTTGACAGTTTTATTTGCATCTAGTGCTTCATCTTGGTTGTCTGTTCTTCTCCTCTTCAAGCTGGCATTTCTGTTCTTCCGCTGGCGTTTTTTCCTAGCTTTTGCATTCTCCATGGCACAAAGCATCATGGCTTCTCTGCATTGTGGAGGGTTAGGGTGAGAAGGCTTTACTCCTGTTTGAGGCTTCTGCCATTGGTCTGCCCATACATTTGGCCATGCAATCATTTCTGAGAGAGACAAAAAAATGGTGTAAAATTAGGGAAGGAGTTCAGGTATCTTATTACCGTTTTACGATTAATAATTGTACATTTCTATCTAGGAAATCTTAGTTATATTATAAACAATGTAAATACACTTTATTTCCCTACCTCCGATTCATAGTATCCACATAAAACTGCAGGCTAGCTATGCAGAAACAATGCAAAACTACAATAACTGACATGGCCAATCATTTCTACTGATACAAAAAGTATGTAGCTTGGTATAACAGTTAGCAAAGTCTGAGGTAAAGAGTCTGGGGGACTTTACTTCGTGTTTCCTCATAGGGTCAGGTCTCGTCACGCTGAACTCCAAATATCTGTCAGTTTAATGTTGGTTTGCTTATCGGCAAACATACTTCGTAAAACATGACGTAAAACATGACTTAAGACCTTTTCTGAATCGTTAGGTTACGCTGGTAAAGCCCGCATGCATACGATCCACCCAGCAGCCCCCATTTCACTAAAATTTCAACTTGTTGAAATGGTGAACTGGTTATTACCACACTTCTCTTCCAAAGATTATGTTACACCACGATGGGTAGCAAACCCGGTTCTAAAAGCTGTTATTTATTGGTAAAAGACGTGTCTGGTGGATTCTGTACATGCCGAGTATAATAATACCACCTAAGGAATCAGCCAAGTCTTAAATCATGCTTTGTGTGGTATGTACTTTTGCCAGTAAGCTAAATCACATACAATTGCCAAATATCTGAACGGGATTTGGCGTAGCTTTGTCAAAACGGAATGCATCGGGGCTAACGTTTAGCTAGCTGACGATAGTCACGTTATACAAGACACTGCAAACCACCCTAAAACAATACCACGTAAATAAATACTACCAACTAAAATAGGTCGAGGTAGGCAGTTATGTATCTAGACAACAACCTAGGGCATAAGAAAATAAGGTTTATTAACTTCTACGTTACCTTTTTCAGGCAGCACGTGTACAGTCCGAACATGCCTGAGCAAGTCCTCTGTTCTCCATCCGGATTGGCTCTTTCTCTTCGTCGTTTGACATTTGACAAATGCTGGCAGTGCTGCCATCTGCCGGCTGGGAGTGCCCACAGTCACATTTCGTAAGTACATTTCATAAGTAACCCACTGCAGATAACGACAAAAGACGTAAATAGCAGCTGAAGTTGCTTTACACAAAGTCACACATCAGCGTGTTCTTGCGTTTGTCCATAAGTAGGCTGCTTGTATAAAATGACGACTGTTTCAGGACATTGAGGCCCTATCCAAAAAAAAAATGTAACAACTGTATTAGTCAGAATATAACTCAACTACACCTTGTACCTGTTTGCATCACTGCAATACACATAATCCAACTAAGGAAAGCCCATTAGATATGAGTTTTATACTTATACTATATATGTACTAAGAAGAACATACAAATAAAACAAAAAACAGAAGTTCCTTTAAGCTTGTACACAAGGAAAGGAGTGGCTGACACTTCAATATCATGCTTAGACGCAAAACTACATGATTTATAACATTGATTCAACACAGATTCTGTTGATCCCTTTCTGTCTAACTCCTGTGTCAATATTACATTTTGTTGTAAGCACTTTTTAATAGTCTAGTTGTTTATATTGGCATTGCATTACTGTTTGGGAGAGTAAATGAATAAGGGCCCAGACTCCATTTCTTGTATCACAACTTACATGCATCAAAACCTTGAAGTTGAATGAAGCACTCGTCTGGGAGGCAAGCAATGAGGAAAAAAGGATCCAACATAACAGTAAATTGTTTTAAAATCTCACCTAAATCTCATCTGGATCATTAAAGTTACAACCATAGTTTTAAATAGGGAAGAATATGGCTTCATCAGTAGCTTGGACATCAGCAACAGTTTCATAGAGTCGAGATATTACTTTTCATGAATCAAATCATACAGATCTTTCTGGTTTTGTGGGCCTTTTATTTTACGATCGTTCCAAATGTACAAAAACAAAGATGTGGTACAAAATAAAAAAAAAAAAAAAATAAAAAAAATTAAACTAATTCACCATAACCAATACCCCTTGTCAAGACAATGACAACAAAAACAAAGCGATAGATGACTGGAGACTGGTGTCAAACCAAAGTGCATCAGTCTGAGGTGTAGCAGACAGACCAGGGGGAATAATCTCAAATTTCAAAAACTGTCCCTCTTCCCTAACAAATTTTTGTTTTTAAATCAGGCAGGCCCTGACCACCACCTCTCAACTTTCCACAGTATTCCCAGAGCAGCGGAGGACCCAAAAGGAGGGCTGAGTCATTACGACTTGGCTTCAGAGCATTCGGTAGTTCACTAAGAGACTGGAATATAATTTAGTTCTTTCTCTGGAAGGATTCCCCAATCCTTCTCCTGTTGTGGGGAGGGGATGTTGAGTTCCAGTTTGGAGCTTTTATAGCTCTGACTTCTTCTTCTTCTTCTTGGGCTCCTCCTGCGCCACCAAGGGGTTAGTAGCCTCCTTCTTCAGGTAGGAGAGGAAGTCGCTCACCTCGCGACCTCCCTGGAACGAGAGCAGCGAGACGGGTCGATTAGCCAACGTGCACGGCTCAGGAGACATTCGCCAGAATACAGACATGCAAGCGCTTTGTATTAATCATCGCTCAAGCCGGGACTCACCTCATATTTCTTGGGGCTCTGTTTCTGTCCAGCTGGGGCAAAGAAGATTGTGGGGAATCTAGAAAAGAAAAAGGTTGATGAGATGAGGCTACGAGATTCATAAGTTAATATCAACGATGGCATGGAATTATGCTCTTCAGAGTTTAATGGGTTATGAAAGTGGCCGAGATGTCAAAGTCAGTATTTTGTACCACATCTGAAAACAAACGATATCTTGAACGATTCATTACTCACCCTCTGACTTCATATGGGGATGGTACATCATTGGCTGTGGCATCCATCTTGGCAATGACAACATTGGGATCATTGGCCAGCTGTGGGTGTAGGAGAGGAGGCAAACTGTTAGTTTGTCTGGTCGTAAGCGGCTCAGTGGGCGGAGCTTGACACCAACCCTGTCAGGGTTAGGGTTTCCCAGCTGGGCCACCCATAAAACATACACTCATACTACTCGTGCCCTTACCTTCTCTCCCAGCTCAATGTATTTGGGCTCCAGGCTCTTGCAGTGGCCGCACCAAGGAGCGTAGAACTCAATCAGCACGTCTTTACTGTCGTCATTGACGATGGAGTCGAAGTTCTCAGCCACCACAACCTGGACACAAGGGTACAAGTACCCAGTTACATTTACTCTTTTTACTGTAATTGAGTAGCTTTTGTATACTTTTACTTCTGACTTTTTTCCCCAGTGATGAGCTACTTTACTTGGATGGATTTTACATCAGTCATTTTCCTTCTACAGTACTTTAGTATTTTTTTGGCACAGTAACTGTACTCGTTGAGTAGGATATTTTGGAAGTCTTCCTCATTCCACCCACGCCTTAAGGTGCAGGACCTTGGTTAGACCACTCAGTCATTCATTCATGTAAACCACATGAACAAATAGATTATGAAGTGAAAAACTAAAATCCAAATTGAACTCCTAATGAAGGTTGGGAGAAATACAGGATCCATCTGAGTAATCATGGAGTAGTCATGTAAGAACTCTTATGTACCAGGGGTGTGATCACAGCATGAAAACAAGAAGTCTCCTAGGGAATGAT
>OOFE01023163.1:0-11631 GCA_900323365.1 Monocentris japonica | reverse complement strand
CTTGCCCCAGATCACCCGGGTCTTGTTGGGTTTACCGCCCGGCGTCACCGTGTTCCTGGACACAACACAGGGTTACACACTGCAGACCAGAACCAGACTAAACCAGTCAACAGCTCCAGGACCTGCCTGTTGTTTCATTTGTCTGACTGGAGGTGCAGGTGGGCGGAGTCAGTCACATGTGACATCACAGAGCCAGGTTCAGACAAGTCAGTCAACCAGCAACCTGATGATCACAAGCCTCATCTGTCCCACTGACTGTCTGAATGGTCCTGATGAGGTAAACCCCGCCCACCTGCTCCCATCAGTAGAGTAAAACAAACACCAACAATCACTGACCTGTTACTGTTTGGTTTTTTTCACATTAAGTTTTTACTTTTGCACTGTGCATTTGTATATTTTTGTACAGCTTTATATATTTTTTATTCCTGATTTTTATTATTCCTATTGTAATTTCTATTCTTAGTGTTATTCTATGTCTATTCTATATTTCCCCCCCGGGGATTCATGAAGTACCTACCTACCCACTGAGGGCAGATCAACCTGGTTCTGATCTCAGTTCAGTCTAGACTCAACTGTCTCACCTTTAGAAACCAGAGAACCTGAAATCCTGCAGCGCTTCCATCGTCTGAACAGGAAGAGAGTCTGACCAAAACTCACCAGTCACCTACTGACAGCAACATTAAGCCAGATGGACTAAATGATCCAACAGGTTTTACAGAGGTTTTCCCCAAATGGATCCAACTCAACCTTCTGACCAACCTCCGGAGATGTTCAGGAGCAACACAACAAGACACACTCAAGACTTAAGAGTTGAAGAGCGACAACCTCCTGGTTCCCTACGTGGCTACTCTTCATCACCGAGGTCAGCGGGGAACCAGCCTCAGTTCCTAGATCACCAACATCACAAGGAACCCAGACAGGTCGTCAGAGGTCACAGCACCCTGAACACAGCCATGACATCAGTGTTTGTTGATGCCACCATATTGACTGTCCATTTAAACCACAGACTGACTGCAAGTGAAGGTCTCACCTGACTTCAGAAGAATCAGACTAAAGTCTTCTTGTCTGTCTCTAGAGTCTGCAGATAGACCCGTCTGTCTGATGCTCAACCTGTCACCAGGCAGGTCAGATGATGGTGAGTCTCTTCATCGGTGGACAGACGGTGAAACTTCACCTCCGTCAGTAAAGTTTCATCCATCTTTCCCTCACCAACTGAACTGAATGTTGACAGAACAGTGACATAACTACAAGCCATGAGGTCAGAGGTCATGGCACCTGGACAATCGATGGAGCAAATATACTTCCTGTGACCCTGGAATGACCCTGATGTTAGAAGAGACATCAGGCCATCTAGACGTCCACCAGGTGCCTCCTTTCATTCAGGATTCATTCTAGTTCACTGCCACCAATCAGGTGACTGAAACCCTGTGATGTCAAGTCATCCAGGCCAACTCAACTCCTGACCTGAGACCTAAAACCCTTCGGCCTTGTAGCACCAGGTTTCACGAAGTTACACTGCCTAGTCCACCAACCAACGGCGCCGTGTGGTGGAACCCATAACCCTGCTACTGCCTTGCTCTACCACAGGGGCCCTGATGTAAAACTCCATGACTTTCCATAACCTAGTTGGAGCATTTCCACGAGCTAAACTGTTCTGCCTTCCAGGTTTCTTAATGTTTTTCAGTCTGGTTTCAATCCCTGAAACCCACCAAGGAAATGAACCCCTAACTGTGGCAGTGTTAGTGCCTTGCCCTCCCCTCCTCCTTACTTCTTGGCTTTGTAGACGTAGGCGCAGCGTTTGCCCAGGTAGAAGTCGACCTCATCACGGGTGTAAACTCCCTCCACCTTCAGGAGGGCGGTGTGTTCACGCTGGTTCCTCAGACCACGCTTGTAGCCGGCGAAGATAGCCTTGCTCCACAGTCTGACAGACAGAAACGGGTTTCATTAAGCACGTTAACAGAAACCAATCTCATGACAAAATATTAAACTAGTACAGCAGACCTGTGTCTGAATTTAACCTGCCGAGGGCTGGAAATCAGAATGATAACTAAAATAACATTTTCATAAGAAGGTGTCACTCTATCCCTTTTCAGTGCTGTGGCATAGAGAATCACGTACTGTTTAACTAAGACACAACATATCAAGTTCATAGTTCAACATGATGTGCAACAGATGCAAGAGAGCATTTTGATGCATTATAACATGATATTAGAACGTTAGCAGCCAGTGAGGCAGGTGATTTATCCACCAGAGACAGATTTTAGTGATGTGACGCTTGGCAGGTGGGTATTCCAGACCCTGAATGAGACTCGTGTTTCAGCAGGACTGGACAGCATGTAGAAATGGGCCAAGCTGCAAGTCACTTAACACCACTACTGTAAAACAGTAGTCCATTTAACTTTACCAATACTACATTACATGGTGTTCCTCCAGCACTTACCTTCCTGGCATTGTGAATCTTTTCCAGGTGTGGCAACCTGGAACACAAACATTCAGACCAGACTTGGATCAGGGTTCTCCAAGCACTAGATTACACACCAGTCCTTTTAAAGTCCCAATTAAAATACTGACTCAGGTTCTGTGGAAACTGCAGTTTACTACAGATTAATTCGTTACTGAGTGGACTGCATGCGACATAACTAGGTTAGATAGACTGTTATAACTGCTAGCTTCCCTTGCTAACTGTATGTGTGTATACAGATATCTGACAGCCATAAACATGCACATTTCAAAACTTGTAGCCACACTGGCAGTCTGATAACAAACACGACAGGAGGTGTGCAGCTTCAGTTTTACCAACATTATAACTTCCAACTGACCGCGCTTACTTGCTGGTTTAGTCTGAGACTAACTCACGTTAGCTGCTACCGGTTTATTGACAAGCATTTAACAGGGGAATTACCACTGAATATTCACATAAGAAAAGACTTAACACGACCGTCATTGTCGACAACAGAGGGCTGCTTTGAGAGAAAACGACTGTAAATTTAAGCCGTTTTCCGACAGTTAAGACTGTAGCATGGACACATCGCAGCGAACGGGACGGGACTGAGTTAGCTTCCTAGCATCATCCGAACCGAATCCCCGCCATCGGGGGCTCCAGAAAACCCACAACATATTTATTTACCAGTGAAGAAGGATGTTGTTTAACGGGGATGTGTATCATTAAGAAACAAGTCCTTTATGAGGTCGTAATTTCACATTTTTATCGGGATATGTGACCCGCTTACCTGCACTGCAAGAAAAAATGGAGGAAAAGGAAGTTTGAAAGGAATGCTGGGAAATTATTGTTGACTTAGGTGGCCGCGGAGACGCCTGATTCAATATGGTAACTTTATTTAAATGTTTCTTGATTTAGCATTATTTTAAGCTTCGTTCCAGCGAGAAATATTCGATTCGAGGACAGTCAACAACTGCGTTGAGGATAAGTGGAAAGTTTCTGTTTACACGGACTGTTTCTTTTTAAACCGTTTCTGTTTAGTAGGAAAAGGTGACCGTACACATCATTTTCATTCCAGGGTCCTCACGCGAAAGTTACCATAGTGATGGATATAAACAGTTAACTACAGTTAAGGTGCTAGCTAGTGGTAGATATGCTGTGGCCATTTTATTTGTAGAACACATTTTTGATCCGCCCGAAACGTGAGTAATTACCACCGATGAATTTATGTGAATTCATATTTTTATCTCCAGAATTGATCTTCTTCACGACATACCAGACTGTACCGGAGAGCAGGCATTGGTTAGCACCTTGTTAGCGTTCGGTCTCGTACGGAAAGAACGGAACGCCAAAATCCATTTAAACTCCGTGTCGGTTTAAGGTTGCCTTGCTTGCACCCTTGGTCGTTTGCCGAAACGTCTGTCTGTCTGTCTGTCTGTCTGTCTGTCTGTAGGATGTCAGGGCTGTCCAGTGTGGACGTGCTCAGACTAGGAAGTGTACTGGAGGACTGTGCAGACCAGTTGGCCGTGCTGGGACACGTGATGCCGGATAAATCCAGGGTGACAGCAGCAACATGTTGTATAAGAAGGATCCCCAAAAAGATCCAGCCAGTCACTCCAGCAGCTGGTTAAGCTAACTAGTCCTCCTCTCTGGTTGGAGGTGCTAACCAGTGGAACGAGCTGCTGTAGTGGCTGGTTGAGTGTTGAGAACTAAAATTCAATCAAATATTGTTTCTTTTTCTGATGTCCTAATCACTGCTTTTATCTGTCATACTGTCGACTGGGGTGTGTGTGTGTGTGTGTGCTCTGCTGCAGGAAGCTGTGGAGGAGAAGCTGTCGTCCTCCAGCCTGGCCAAGCTGCACAGAGACTGGTGAGGACAGACAGGCTAGCTGTCTCTCTCTCTGTAGGTTGTCCGTCCATCTGTCTGTCTTCATGTCTTTGTATTTTCTCATATTCTCCTCATTCATTTTCTCTACTCTCTTCATGCTGTAATCCAAAGTTTTCATACTTTGATTCATACATTTATATTTCACACATTCTAGTGCTGACATTGTTCATGTGGTTGTAATGAAAAGGAGGGTGACCTATGACCTCCAGCCAGGCGACCAACCACCAATAGAAACATCAATTCAATTCAGCAAAGCATTGATTTATGCTTTTTCCTCACATTACCCATCCTCATATAACTCAGATCACATTGATACTTCTCACTGGAAGTCCTCGAACAATCAAATTCAAATCTCCCCTGCTACTAAGAAAAATACACAGCTCAACCAGATGGTGGCGCTATAACAAGCAACTTTCTGTTTTGGCCAATAACTCCTGAAGTGACTCAACATGAATCTGTTGCCGGTTCCATTTCTGCCTTCATGTTTTTCCCACATTTTGAATTTTATGCATTTTTGCTCTATTTTCCCATCAAGTTGATCCAATCCAATCTGATGGTGAAGATGTGAGGCTTAAAGCCAGAGGAACCAGATTTCATCATCATGTTTGGGATGGTTGTACTCCATAGCGCCACCATCAGGCCAACCGTGTCTGTTTTTATTACTCCTGCGAAGTTGATTCAATCTCCACCAAGTTTCCACACGGCACATTTCAGCTGCTTCATCACAGTTATTCCAGAGTATTTTGATGCTCGTAACCATTTGGCCGAGACACATGAAGTTGACAGTGAAGAGTCACAGAGCCAAATGTTGCTGTTGTGATCTCAGGTGTCTCTCCTGACCTCATCTTTAAGATGGCGGCCAGCCGCGCCACAGGCCCGACTAAACAAATAGTTTCTGGATCCAGTTGGACCCGGACTGACCTCCTGGTCCAACATGCCCAAAGGAAAAATCTTTTGCTCAGAGTCGTCTTTTCTTCATCTCCTGAGAAATAGGAGAGATCTCAATTTTGTCTTGTGATCACCTTCATCTGAAATATTTCTCCTGAGTTGAATTTGAGAAACAGGAGAAAATGCCTTTAGTCTCATCTTGGTGTTAAAGAGCTCATTAGTGTCTAGGAGACATGAAAGGTGGAAACATGAGATCTCTTCTTGGATTTAGCTTTCCTATGGGTGGTCCAAAATGTCTGCTGGGGGCCGGAGGCCAAGCTATTAAATGATACAGTTCATCCAGTGTTCATAGAGGTCTACTGTCCATCCAGGCAGTTTGTATCGCAGGTTGTCTCCAGTCTGTTGTTGGAGCTGAAGGAGAAGTCGAGTTTCTCCAGTCTGCTGGAGGCTGTGGAGGAAGAGGAGACGAGGAAGGCTCACCTGCTGGACGTCATCATCAGGTCAATAATACAGTTATATATTTATATCGAGCTTTTCTTTACAAAGAGCTGAAAAATGAAAGGAACAAAACAAACATATTAACAACCAATCAGCTCTGATGAAGGGAAGACTGGTACTGCTGGCTTCGTTGAGGTCCAGAGCTCGTTGAGGCCCAGAGCTCGTTAAGTCCCCAAACTCGTTGAGGCCCAGAGCTCGTTGAGGCCCAGAGCTCGTTGAGGCCCAGAGCTCGTTAAGGTCCAGAGCTCGTTGAGGCCCAGAGCTTGTTAAGGCCCAGAGCTCGTTAAGGCCCAGAGTTTGTGGACAATCTTACTGTCTTCACAAACTGCTCAGACCTTTTCAAATACGATCGCCTGCACCCAAATAAATATGGGTCACGTCTACTGGCCATGAACATGGAACTGACGTTGAACCCCTGCAAGACTTTCCACAAGTGATATTTGGTCCGATTCACAGTATCAATCTGCTTACCTATTCCTGTCATAGTAAACCATAGATCCAAACTCGTCATTACCTGTCTGTCTGCCTGCCTGTCTGTCAGAGAGGAGGAGGGAGGACGGAGAACCAGAGTCCTGCAGAGACAAATACTCGACCTTCACCAGGAAACCACGCAGAAGCTGCAGGTAGACATTCAATAGGTCATTTAGTCTGGATCTAGGCTAAACCTACCATTCAACCATTCTTCCTCTTCTTGTTGTTCTTCCTGTTGTTTTTGTTCTATAGGACCGAGAGGAGTTGACAGCCCTTCTGAAGGACCAGTTCCAGGAGGTGAAGGTCAAAACCTCCATGGAGAACCAATACGTCAGGAGGAGTGCTGAGCTGCAGCTCTACCAGACCCACAAACTCAGCAACCAGGCTGAGAAAACCCTGGAAGACCACATCCAGGTGGGTGTGGTCTAGTCTAGTCTGGTCTGGTCTAGTCTAGTCTAGTCTAGTCTGGTCTGGTCTGGTCTGTAGCTGTCTGCCTGTCTGTGTTCAGCTACTGCAGGACAAGCTGGAGGAGGAGAGAAGAGTTCATGAGGAGACACAGAACTTCCTGAAGAAGCAGCAGATGGTACTACTAGTACTACTGCTATTACACTCTACTAGTACTACTACTACTACTATTACTACAGTTACTACTATTACACGTAGTAGTAGTACTACTACATTTTGCTTTCATAAAAAGGCCAAAACACACCACTGTGTAAAAAGAAAAAAATGTTTTAAGTATTATTGTTGTTGTTGTGTTTGTTGTTTGTTGTTGTTGTCCAGGTCCTCAGGGAGAAGCTGGAGGAGCTGATGGAGTGTTATGAGCGGGCGGTGGAGGAGAAGCAGCAGGAGGTGAACTCCCTGAGGAGCAGCAGAGCCTCCAACCGGGACGTCCTGCAGGAGCTCAGCAGGAAGGTCTGGGATTAAGTCTTGAATTCAGTTTTAGAGAAACCAGCCCGTCAGGTTTAAACCGGCAAACTTGAATTTCATTCCAAAGGCCTTGAAAATTTAACTTGATTAAACCTGCAGACACCCAGAAGATACAGGATGTGTGTACAGGGAGGGTGAACAGGCTGTGATGGAGGACGGGTAGAGGACAATACTGATATTAAGATCTTATGCTGCTGCAGTACAGGGAGGGTGAACAGGCTGTGATGGAGGACAGGAAGCAGAAGGAGAACATGCGCAGACAGCTGGAGAGAGAGCAGCTGGAGAGGAGTGCTGCTACCACGGTAACCACCCAACATCCTATAATAACAAAAATACTTGCTGTCTACCATCTAAACGTCTCAACTCTCCCTGCTGTATCTGACCTCTGACCAGATCCAGGCTTGGTGGAGAGGCTGCCTGGTCCGCCGAGGCCTCGGGCCCCTTCAGAGAGGACAGAAAGCCAAGGGAGGAAAGAAGAAAGGAAAGAAGAAGAAATGAGTTTTCTGATGCTGCAGTCATTTCATTACAGTCCTTTATAAAGCCCCATCATTTGGTTTAATGTTGAGCTGTCAATCATTTTGCCACAGGAGGAGCAGAACTGTTAAGGTGCTGTGACCTCTGACAGTAGGGAGGTCAGAGGTCAGACCTCACAAGTCTGGATGAGAGTCAGATGACAAATAAAATATCAACAGACGAGCTGCTGATTAACTCTGGTCCAGATCTGGTCTCCTGCTGCTGGTCTGACCCGGTCTGACCTGGTCAAACCGGACCCCAAGTGGTTTCGATCTGATGGAAAACAACTTCCAGGTACCAACTAACATGAATTCAAATGTTTGTTTAATGCACTTAAACTTAACTCCAAATCTTCAATACAACTGTGTTCAATCTTTTATACATGGTCTCAGAAACAAAAGGTGTAAAAACATAAAAATGTTATAGAACCGTTGTGGTGGCAGCAGTCCGTCCTCTCGTCATACATGTAAACGTGTGGAATGTCACGCCATCCGTCACATGATCACATGATCCACGGCTGACAACACTAAAACATCTATAGACATTTAACAGGATCATCCGTCGCACCGTCGCTCCTCCTTCCACAACCTGAGGCAGAACGTCACACCACGTAGCCTGGGATTGGAGAAGAGCCCTGTCAATCACAGCTCCTGTCCCCGCCCATTCAGCTAGAATGGAGGGTTAATGCTGCGTTCAGGGTCACAGGTTCAAACTGGACTGAATCCGACTCCATGATTGTAGTTTGGTTCCTGATCAAATGAAAGTGTGTTTTGAAAGTGTCTCGCTTCCTGAATTCGACGCATTTCCTGTTGAAACAGGATGTTGGGGCGGGACATAACACAGGGAGGGATCAATCAAAAGTGGCTGCCTGTGTACACCAATGGGATATCAGTATCTGTTAGCATCTGTTGATGGAAGTATCCACTAAAAATACACTTGATTTTGATCCAAAAATACAATAAATTAATACTGTTGTAATTTGTTAAACAGTATATTGTAACATTTCATTGTGACAAACAAACCTGATCACGAAATGACTTTAGTTTTACTGAAAGGAATCCATCGTTCCCTATGGCGTTTTCTAGTATCTAAAAGGGTTCGACTGATGTACGATGTCGGCTCTGGTCCAGTCTGTATGAGACGATGCAGTTTGGGTAGTTATTGCAGAACTGATCGATACTACATTGGTTGTTTATCATGATTATCACCATCCTGGTTTCAGTGGAGAGTTTTAGTGTCCCATGAGACTTTTCACCCTGATGAGAAGAAAACTCTGGAGAAACACTGAATGCTGGAATTGATGGCATAAAAATGGTCAAATTTTAAGATACTGAATATTGGCACAAAATATTGGCAGTAGCTTTGATTCAAAGATATCATCAGCCTTCAACCATCGTATTTCCCAGGTAAAAGCTGTGACCTGAATGCAGCATTAAAGGCCCTGGGCCTAGTTACCAGCACTAACTAGTAGGATGTCACTCTGCACTGTTCTCGTCCTTGAAGCAGCGATGAGGGACAGTGTCTGTCTGAGCGTCCATGTTGCTCCACGTCGTCATGGCAACACAGCATCATATTTATTTACAGTATATGTTTGTACATTTAATAAAGAGAAGAAACTGCACGTCTGTCTTCAGTCCAGCCTGAACTACCGCCTGCTAGTAACCCTGACTAGTACTGTCAGTACTCATACTGCCACTACACAGTACTGCCAGTATGTAGTACTCATACTGCCACTATGTAGTACTCATACTGCAACCATTTAGTACTCATACTAAGTACTGTGTACTATTACTGTGTACTATGCAGCATCCAGTGATGGGCAGAAACATTTTATCATTTTACTGAAATATGTAGAATAAATATCAAAGTGTTCTGGGCTACTAACCAGTAGCAGTACGAGCTCCTACCTCCCTCTGAACCAGTAGCAGTACGAGCTCCTACCTCCCTCTGAACCAGTAGCAGTACGAGCTCCTACCTCCCTCTGAACCAGAGCAGTACGAGCTCCTACCTCCCTCTGAACCAGTAGCAGTACGAGCTCCTACCTCCCTCTGAACCAGTAGCAGTATGAGCTCCTACCTCCCTATGAGCTCCTACCTCCCTCTGAACCAGTAGCAGTACGAGCTCCTACCTCCCTCTGAACCAGTAGCAGTACGAGCTCCTACCTCCCTCTGAACCAGTAGCAGTATGAGCTCCTCCCTCCCTATGAGCTCCTACCTCCCTCTGAACCAGTAGCAGTACGAGCTCCTACCTCCCTCTGAACCAGTAGCAGTATGAGCTCCTCCCTCCCTATGAGCTCCTACCTCCCTCTGAACCAGTAGCAGTACGAGCTCCTACCTCCATCTGAACCAGTAGCAGTATGAGCTCCTACCTCCCTCTGAACCAGTAGCAGTACGAGCTCCTACCTCCCTCTGAACCAGTAGCAGTATGAGCTCCTACCCCCTCGAACCAGTAGCAGTGAGCTCCTACCTCCCTCTGAACCAGTAGCAGTACGAGCTCCTACCTCCCTCTGAACCAGTAGCAGTACGAGCTCCTACCTCCCTCTGAACCAGGAGCAGTACGAGCTCCTACCTCCCTCTGAACCAGCAGTAGAAACAACCACTGCCCCCCCAAGATAAAAGATGTAATGTAATTTAAAAATGAGATGCAATAATAATAATAAAATAGAAACAATAGAATAATGTTAATAGCATGGTGCAAAATAAAACAATCCTGTGGACAGATGGAAGAGGACAGACAGACCGTCAGTCTGTCCGTCTGTTGCTGGTCAGCGTCTGTGGTTGGAGAAGGCAGGCGGTCTGTCATCTGTCTGTTAGCTGCTGCTTCACCGCAGGACAGAAGACACCAATGTCGCTCCACAAGAAGAACATACAGGAACCTGGGGGGCCTTTCCTTCATTCACAAGGCGGCCATATTTGATTTGGGTACAGAAACAGGAAACTCAAATCAATGTTAGCATTTAGCTACATTAGCTTGATCTCCAAACCAAGTAGGTCTGATTGTGTAAGTTATAGCTGACAACTAGTCACTAACTAGTCACTAACTAGTCACTCACACTGCTAACTTTCTGTACCTAGCTGGTTTGGAGATAAAGCTAACGAAGCTAAATGCTAACACTGATTTGACTGATTCTCCAGAGCCAAGCATCGTCTTGGTGGAGATTTTAAATGCTTTGTCCAAACAGCGGCTGAGTTTCCTGTTTCCCACTCGGTCTGACCCAAATCAAATATGGCTGCCTTTAGAATGAAGCAAATGGAGGGTGTTGGTGGAGAAGGCAGAGGTGGTGTGTGTGTTTGTGAGTGTGAGAGCGTGGTAGCGTCCTCTACATGGCAAGAGGGGGTCCAGGTGTGGTTGCCGTGGTGATGGGATGTCTGGGCGGGGCCAGGTCCAGCAGGGCGCTGACGGTTCCCGCCACCTGGGGGAGCCCTTGCTCCTCTAGGATGTGGAGAGGAAGACACAACTGTTTCTACAGACAGACAGATGTGCAAACACACAGAACAGAGGGAGGTATGGGGGGGACAAAAGGAAAACAGAAAAGGAAAGGAGTGTCAATGGATGGATAAAATAATAGTAACCATGGCAACAAAACAGATAAATAATAACAAAGAGCAGCAATAAATAAACATGGAAACAAACAACAACTCAACATGGCAAATAATAAGATGAATGGAAACTACTGGAAGAAGGGAAAGGAAGGAAAGGTGCTGTGTATCATTTTAACAGTAAGTCATCGTCATACTGCTGAGTCATCAGTATAACTCCACCACCAGCAGCCTGTCAGCCTCTAGCAGCCTGTCAGCCTCTAGCAGCCTCTAGCAGCCTGTCAGCCTCTAGCAGCCTGTCAGCCTCTAGCAGCCTCTAGCAGCCTGTCAGCCTCTACCAGCCTGTCAGCCTCTACCAGCCTGTCAGCCTCTAACGGCCTGTCAGCCTCTAGCAGCCTCTAACAGTCTGTCAGCCTCTAGCAGCCTGTCAGCCTCTACCAGCCTCTACCAGCCTGTCAGCCTCT
>OOFE01023155.1:0-12201 GCA_900323365.1 Monocentris japonica | reverse complement strand
AAAGAGAATGTGTGTGGGGTGATGTGTGTATATCTAGTCAGAGGTATGCAAAGAAAGAAATTCACTGCATGTGTACATGTGTTAGTGCCAAATAAAGTTGATTCATTCATCTTCTTCATCTTTTACAGAGGAGAGGCTTCCGTCTGGCCACTCTGCCATAAAGCCCAGATCGGTGGAATGTTGCAGTGATGGTTGTCCTTCTGGAAGTTTCTCCCATCTCCACACAGGATCTGTGGAGCTCAGCCAGAGTGACCATCGGATTCTTGGTCACTTCTCTTACCGAGGCCCTTCTCCCCCGATTGCTCAGTTTGGCCGGGCGGCCAGCTCTAGGAAGGGTCCTGGTTGTTCCAAACTTCTTCCATTTAAGAATTATGGAGGCCACTGTGCTCTTGGGAACCTTCAATGCAGCAGAAATTTTTTTGTAGCCTTCCCCAGATCTGTGCCTTGACACAATCCTGTCTCTGAGCTCTGCAGGCAGTTCCTTCGACCTCATGGTTTGGTTTTTGCTCTGATATGCATTGTCAGCTGTGAGACCTTATATAGACAGGTGTGTGCCTGTGCCTCTTTGTCATTATGGGGTGTTGAGTGTAGATTGATGAGGGAAAAAATGAATTTAAACGATTTTAGCATAAGGCTGCAACATAACAAAATGTGAAAAAAGTGAAGGGGTCTGAATACTTTCTGAATGCACTGTATGTAGCTGATCACAAAACACACAAATACACATGCACACACACGAGCATTCACCCATACACACAGGCATTCATAATAGTAAAAACATGCAGCCTGCAGTTCTTGCTGCATGCTGTCTCATTAAAATCTCATCTCTGTATTCACCCATCATTGAAACAAGGCAGATGTGTGTGCAGAAAGAGGAAAAAAAAAAATCTCTCCACTACATTCAGCAAATCAATTTTTAATTCCTCCCCTCTTCTGCTCCCGACTGAATTATATATTACATCCTTGAAGTACCAAGCAGGAGTTAATATAAGTGCACTGGTTCTGCTGTGATTACTTCTTTGTGTGTGTGTGTATTTCTTCTTATAATTCGCATTCCTGAAGGGAAGTTTGTACCTGGAGGGGTCCGTGCAACACCATTCCAGGAGACTTTCAAGTTCCCAGCTTGCAAGAACAAGTTAATAAGTACCTTGAACAACGTCCTTCTAAACAAATTGAGTTAAACCACTGCTTAATTCAATTTGGCCTTTGAATGAGTTGTTAACGCTGGGTTTTATTGAACTGCATGTGCACGTCTATGAGAGAGACATACCTGTTAGTCGGAGTTGGAGCTCAAAATGCAATGTTTTGTAATTTGGCTCAGTCTAACCTGCTGTGACTTCAATGGACTTGGTAATGGATGCAACACGAACAACAATTAATACAGATAATTGATATTGCTACTAGAGTTACCCGTTGTATTTACAGCAGCATTTCATGTTTCTGTTAATTGCATCAGCATCTATAACTGACAACCTCTATATCTAAAAACAAGTGCATTAAAATGTAACATCCGTTTCGTTCTAAAAGGCTCTTTGAAACCCTTCCTATTCTAAAGCTGCTCTTGCTTGAACCAAGCTCACGTGGCCTGGCTGTGGTAGGCTACAATGAAACACACTGCTCTTGACTGATAGTGAAACTGCTCCACTAATACATATTTAATCGCGTGACCCATTAAGATGCTGGAATATTTCAATTACATACATGCGTTATACTTTCCTTGAAGGAACAGCTCTGCGTTTAATTTGATTCTATATAATTACTGTAAAATGAATTTTAATTGTTATATCCCATCCTAAAATAAATTGGCATATATTTTCTGCTCCCAGCAGTAAGGTGAAAAATTACAGTCTGACTATATTTGGCTAAATTAAGAAAATGGACTCCATCTCGATAACTTTGTTTAACCAAACCATGAAGACAGTAAGTGTTCTATTAACCCACTTAGCAGAAGAAACTAGCCCAGTGGAGATCTCACATAGCCGAGCTGTGAACTCCCATTCCCAGGCCATGGTGAGTGGATTTCAAAGAAAAATGTGATGCACACTCATTTCCGAATCCTGTGTTTTACCAGCCTCAGACAGCAGTTTCAAAGCAATCCTAATTGCCCATGCCGTTTCTCCATCCAGCCCTTGTCAAGAATATTATGGGTGTCATGATAGCCTAAACACTGGCCATCTTTCTTGCAGTTGGCTGCCTTTTTCGATTTTAAAATGACACTGGCACCTGGGTCTTTGTTGCACGCCATGGATTCCTTCCTGTTATAAACTAAAATATATGCTCCCCTGTCTCGCTCTCTATCTCTCCTGCTGTCTGAGTGGATCTAGCGGGTTCCTGTGGGCGGAGATGAGCTCCCCCCTGTTCTAAAATCAGGTGACACAGCCGCCTCATAATTAGATTTGCTTTCTGTGTGGCGCCAGTCCCTTCAATCTAATCTATTTATGCATTCCGTCTTTCAGGCCTCATTGAGATTCTATCGCCTCGTATTTGTACTCTGCCTGTCAAAACGGCCTTCTTCTCTTCACAATTTTGGGCTCATTTCACTGGCGGAGATGGGCGATGATTGCCCGCTGGTCTCATCGCAAATGCAATGTGGTGGAACTTAAGAGGCTTCTATCCTCCTTTTAGAGGGCTGGGATGTGTGTGCGTGCGTGTGTGTTTCTCTTAAGATAACGCACATGCTTGGGTGTGTGGTGTGTTTGTGTGTGTGTTTATGTCCTTCTGTCTCTTTAGTATTGATGCAGACATAAGTACATGGTTTGTAGGTGAGTGTGTGTGGGAGAGGTATAGGGTGAGGATGATAGTGGTGGAATTGGGGAGGGAAAATCCCAGGGAGGGAAAATTGAGCTATTCTTTGTTTCTGCCATTGCAGAAACAAAGATGTTGACAAATGACAAATGTACAGATTAACAGATGTTTGCAATTTACAGATTTACCAAATTGCAGTCCAGTGCAAGAGCATATACACAGGGTGCGCAAATGTGCATTGTTGCCTATCCACATTATCAGATTTATAGAGCAGATGTGCAAGTGTGCATTGCTATCTGTTCACATTGACAGATTTACAGATGGAAGTAAGCCTTGGTGTATGAGGGACCACATAGATGTGTTTGTGTAGGATATATGTGTGTGGTTTTGTCTTATTGTGTCCTTGACTAGGCATGTACATTTGTTTGTTCACGTGAAAAGAGGACAGAGCCCCGAAATAAAATAGAATGCAGGTGACTCGGGGTGGTTTCAGCTGTCTCAAGCATTTCACTGTGAGTCTGTGAGCGGTGAGACCTGTCACAGTTTGTTGCCAATCCTATCAGCATGAATGGCAATGTCCCCAGAAGGGCGTCGCAAGGCTTCAGTACATCCGAACAATAAATTACCTTGATAACAACAATGAATGCTATTCCCAACAAGCAGGTTGCTATTTTAGCGTTGTGCAGCTGACATCAAATACAAAGCCAAGCTGGCATCACTCCACACTCACACCAAATCAGGCTTTTGTGGTGAAGCCATTTGGATTGAAGGGCAGATAAAAAAAATTAACCATTGCCATTGCCTCAAGGTTATGGAACAACTGGAACGACCACACAACTACTTGCAATTCTTAAGCTTGAATCAATAAAAATAAGCCTGCTCACTATTATACTGCCACATGAAATTAATCAACAACATTTTAATCCTAGCTATTGGCCAGATTGAATTCACTCTGATTGGCTGTAGGTAACCTATCAGGTTAGTTCAATGACTGACTAACAACAATAACAACTAACATCTATGTGCAAGGCTCTTCACCTCCAACTGCTCCAGTGGAGCTGCTCACCAGAGAGCTACAGAAGACTGTGATTGTACTGGACGACTTTTGGGTGTAAGAGTGTGAAAAAGTCTGGACCTGAAGCCAAGATGTTGCTGTAAAATCTCACTTCACCTTACCTGGTTAATGAAAATGGCAAAAAAATCTAAAATTGAAGTAAAGTAGAAACTGCTCACTATGGCCTATTCTTCTGATGCTCTTCTGTCTCTTGTGTTGGTTCAGATCTCCTGGGCATGTTATGGAGCCATGGCTCCTCAGAGCTCCAACCAGCAGCGTTCAGATGGTGACAGTATTGCTGTGAGTGATGGTCTGTCTGGCAGGGGCTTCTGTCACCACTTGCAGGAGCAGTCAACGAACTGAACAGTCTCTTAGCGACGGAGGAGCTCAGTGTGTTGCCAGAGGGATAAACACTGTCACTGGTTGGTTTTAATTTTAGTCTGTCTCGTTGAGCATTTGTCAGCTCAATCACCATGTTGTGGTCTCGAATGGATTTTAGTCCATTATTTATTCAGTACCTGCTATGCCTGCTATGGTACCTGCTAGTAAGTGCTATGACGCAGAGCCAAAGCTCATGGGAGCACCTTGGACTTATACCCCACAATACTTTGCAAATAAGATTAGAGCAATTTAATTAGGCAGAAAGCCACAGTAATAAAGCCATTAAATTAGCCACTGGTGCAGGGCAACACTGGCAAGGAATCCCACTAATTAACCTGTGTCTCTTAGAGTCTTACAGCCCAGCTTGTCATAATGACGAGGGCTTGATGTTGCAATGACCCAAATGTCCTGACCTTGTCCAAAGCACTTAAATCCTCATCTAGACGGCAAATCGGCAAAGTTCATTAGTATAAACATGCAAAAGGTGCAATCATCCTCACTGGATGCTTGATGGGTGGCTAATATGTAAAAGGTTACAGCAACTTAACATGAATGCTCGTGGGCTTGCTCTGCTCAGCAGATAATTTCTGCTTTCATCTGAACTGAGCAGAAATATTTTCCTCATCAAGATTTGTTTAAGTGTAAACATCAACACTGCAATCTCATTTGAGGCGGAAAATTATATCGGAGCTTTACGCATGGCCACGAATAGTCATGGGCTTGAATTGATTTCTGTTCGAAGGATTTTGCACTATTTTACACCATACAGGACCTTGAAATCACCGAAAAATACTTTGCTGTGCAGAGCAAGATGGAAGGATTGCGTCTTCTTTGATTGAACAAAGTTGCCTGTGCATCAAACAACTGTTATTCCATTTTATCAGTTTCTAATGGATCCTGAGCTGTGGCAAAAGCAGCACGGAGTCATAAAGATGATAGTGTAAAAATAAATCGTTACTCAAAATGAAAGCTATGTTGGATTGCAGAAATAGCGTCTTGTTGTAAACCTTGATCCACACCACATCAAACAGAAAATACTTGAAAGCAATCAGATAGATTTTCGTCCTCATGTGATGATGGCAAAACATGAAATGATGTACACATCTATTAATTACTTTACCCGGCCACATTTTCTTAACACTACAGCTAGGTGACAAGCTAGCATAGAAAACTATCACATCTCTCAGTATGATGAAAGCATAATGTGAAAACCTGGCGATTGTCAGTGGTGTTGAAAGCCAGTATATGTTAACATATCATCTTCATATGATACCACAAATACAGGTTCTATAGGGTGGACTATACAAGCACCATACCACCTCATCTTTTAAAACATTGCATAAGCTGGGACGAGCATAGACTGTGGAGTCAATATGTGTAGTACATCACACTTTTGTTGTTTTCATTTGTTGTACCTAAGAGCCATTCCTCCATTTCAATCAAAATAAGTTTTTGAAATTTGAGCATTTCTACTTTCTATCATGTTTTCCTCACTTTTGGAACAAGAGATACAGAATTCTGATTACCTGACAACCAGACAAGAAGTCTTATCTTTCAGGGTTAGTTGCAGCAAATACACTTATCTATGAAGCCCCCGCGAGAGTCAGACAGACCTAAAACATGACATCTTAAAGATTTAACATGAAGGTCTGAGCAGCACTCAATGTTCCTGTTGGTCTTTGACATGGTATCTGTTTTGGGTGGGTAGTAGTTCTGGCATGCTTTGGTACCCATGGGACTATGCCTAGCCCCTGGCGTTGTCATTCTTCATTGATCAGAGGGGAGAGGCTAACAAGGTCTCCAGGCTACATGCTGCTCTCAGCCTGTTGTAAGAAACCTTCTTTTACTGCTCAATCTGGGCCTGCCCTTGATGCTATTTCACTGGAGACAACACATTGTCTTCGTCAGGGATCAGATTTTTCAAAGTCCTCAAACACAGTTTATATTGGTGGAAACTAAATGTGCTTGTTGCCATACCTCTGGTACACTGTCCTACTTCAGTCCTTCTCTTTCAATTTTCCCACTTGTACTGTCTTGGTCCCCATGCCAGGAAACTGATCCCTACCAAAGAAAAATGACCATTAGCAGGGGTGGAACTCCGTCATGGGCTAAATCTGAGTTATGTACATGGCGTAGCTCATTAAATTGCCTCCACACCATCAAATCCAGTGCAGTGATCCTGGCCCTCTTACCTGCAACCTGCATAGCAATCAAGCCTCCCCCTGCCCTGCGCTGGTGACCTGCTGCTTGCCCTCTCTCTACCTGCTTCCTCATTAGTGGCTTACTTTCAGAATTCCATTAGTGATCCGATGCGCTCACACAGTGCGAACCTCCCATTCTTCTCTCTTTTTCGTTCTTCATTCATTCCCTGCTTTCTCATCTGCATGCACACAAACACATGAGCACAGACCCACTTTCTCTTTGTCTGACACGTTTCTTTTTTTATTTCAAAATGTATTTCTCTCACCATTCTTACTCCTCTCATTCTATTTGTCTCTCTCCATTCTGTACCTTATTCTCTTTCTTCTTCCACACGTCTGTGAAACACCCCGAGAGCACACGTGCACGCTTCCTCCCACTCACTCCCCCTTTGGCACAAAAATGCATTTGAGCTGGGTGAAATTGTGAAAACCTGCCTGGCTAGCTTGGATCTAAATTGGCCGGTCCTGAACTCAGACAGAAGATGGCTTGTGGTAACGAGCAGGAGGAGGTGAAGCCCCAACAATAACCAGCGCCAATCACTCACCGACTCACTCAGTTTGAAGGGGAATTTCGCCACTCACACAAAATACACGCAAAAAGATTTGAGCTTTTTTTGTGTAATCAGGCTGAGTGGGACTATTCAAATGTACACATGTCTCAAGTGAATATTTGTGTTAAGTGAAGCGATATCAGGCTGCACAGATGGCTGGACATGACTTATGGCACACTATTAGGGTATAAGTTACACATTTCAGACAGTATGGGATGAGGCAAACAGAATTAAATACAGATTAATTGAAAAAGTCAGTCATAAGTTACAATATCCATCCAATTTAACAGAAATGTTGCCAACCCTGAAAAATTGAAACAAACAAATCAGGTAATCATACAATTAATCTGTCTGTTACCTGTATCACCCTGAAGCTACATGATACAAAGCAGACTAAATTACACCAATTACGTTGCTGTGATAGCACGAGGTGCTCTTCCCTGATCTTGGTCCCCTAATTAGTTATTTTTGTGCAGCAATTTTTCCTAATTGAAAACGTCAGGAAAATGTGTTTAGCACAAACAAAGCGTGGCTAATTGTAGTGGGGAACAATAGTGAGCGTGAGAAATGAATTAGCTAGGATGACATGTATGTATGAGCACAGTGTGTCTGTGTGTGATTGTGTGTGTGTGTGTGTGTGTGTTTCCACCTGTATATGAGCAAATCACATGGATCAGATAGTAGTATGAACCAAGAGTAGTTGAGTACAAAAGAAAGCAGTGATTGATGTAAGTATAACATATAACATACAACAATAGTTACAATGCCTTTGCTTGAAAAGCCAGTTAAAGATACATGGCGGTTCATTACGGCTGTCACTTCAGCTGTGCTAGGCATATCGACTACGCCTTAGCCTAACCTTGTCATACCCCTCTCCCATTTTTTCACTCTCAGGGTTTAAACGCACATGGCCTTTATTCAATCTAGCACTCGATCATGCAGATAATGACTTTAGGGAGCTAGTTAGGCTGAGGGACACGAGGAGACTCTGTATGCATGACAGGGACCAGATGGGATAAAGAGACTGGTGGCCCTGCCACCATGACAAGCCGAAGACATTCATATTCAGCAGTCGGTTTCTTACAATGTAATGTGTCTGCGGCTGTAACTCAAAGAATGTTCTGCAGATACGTGGGAAGTATAAAGCTTTGTGTGTGTATGTACGTGTGTATGTACGTGTGTGCGTGTGTGTGTCTATGCGCAACAACATGTGTCTGAGCAATATATATATCATACATTTAGTGGCTAGAGGCTGCAGGGAGCATATCTGAACTCCCACTGTGCATCTGTCATATTCACAAATGCAGCCACAGGCAAGGTCAGTCTTCCTTTTAATGTAAAAAACATGATGACCTCAACTTTTCAAACAGACTGTATAGTGCAGCTGTTTCTGTCCCTGAATGCATGTACAGTACAATACCCCTCTGAATATTAAGTCTTCTCCTATAATGTCACATCCATGCAGAACTGTTCTGACGCACAGTTGTATTAACTCTAAAATGTCACAGCAATCTCTCTCTCTCTCTCTCTCTCTCTCTCACTCTCACTCTCACTCTCCTCCCCCCCTCCAGCTTCCTTTGTCTTTTTGTTTTGCAGGAAATCTCAGCGGGATCCAGAGACAAAGATGCTGATTCTCCAGAGACAGCACAATTTCCTTCTCCTCTCTCCTGAGTCCCCCCCCCCACTCAACATCTCTCACTCTAAATTATTGCTCGACTTCACCCTAATTACTAGTCTTACTCATGGAGGGAGGGAGCTGGCTAGCAGATGGGGAGACAGACAGTAGCTGACAAGAAGGGTACACCAGAAGTTACAACACAATTGCGATATTTGACATTGTGTGGTTAGGATTTCATGTATGAAATTTACCAGAGCACAAGGTATGCCACACTCCTGGAGGAGCTATGGACGCATTGTCTTGCTCATGGACACTTCAACAAGAATGGATGTTGGCTATGGGGATCAAACCAGTGACTATCTAATCTTGCAGAGCCTCTAAGTACTAGGCCATGCTACTTTCTATACAAAAAGCACAGTGAAATGCTTTTGTTACCTTTAAAGAACACACCAACACCAAATGTAGCATGTAGCAAATTACCTGACTAACCTCGACAAAGGTGAAACTGAAACTGTTTGATGCATTATCAAAATATTGCTGGTGTTGAATCACTGTTATATTCTCCTTTTTCTCCTCTGCTCATGCTGGATCATGAGGTTAGGCATCATCATCACTTTAGACTGCTGAGATGCACCCAAGGGGCATACTTATGTACTTACTCCAAGACACAAGGTGTGGTCATGCATGGTTGACATGGATATATCGTGTCCCATATGGGCCTGGAGAGAAGAGCTAGAGCACAGTAGCTGTTCCCAGTGAGAAGCCTAGTTTGCCGTACAGATGGCCACAGCTGCAGCACATTGGCATACGCTCTGTTCTGCTCTGGTTGACCCTCCCCTGTGCCGGGCTTGGGTAAACACTGCAGCTGTGGTGAACCTCTGCCACACACTCTCACTCTTTCTCTCTCTCTCTACCACACACACACACACACACACACACACATACACACAAGCAAACTAGCTCACACTCTCTAGGGATGTATATCTTCATCTGCAGATTCAGAGAAAAACAAACCGCCATCAGACAGCAGCATATGGACCGCTTCTACTGGAACACATCTCTTGGGTGATACTGATAACACAAAGGGCCCATTGGCTTGGATGTTTTGCTCTGCTGTTTGAGCTTTGAGTGGAATTATTTTCTGACTATTACAAGTGGGCCATTATTTTTTATATGATTTTCAGTTTTCCATTGTTGTTATTTCTTGTGAGGATGATATAGCTCTTGTCCTTGCCAGCTATGAATCCCAAGGACAACCGGAAGACGAATTCCACAGAATGAAGAATCACAAAAGTCCTTTATTTATGCATTTAGGTCAGTGAAGAACAAATTATTATTTAGGATAACCTTGGAGGAGCAAATTCTCCTCTTGAGTGGGAAGGGCGGGAGATAAAAAAAATAAGGCTCAGACAAAGAAAAAAACATTTAACATTGAGGGACAATATTGGACAGTGATAAAGAAAAAAACAAATAAAACAGCAAAATGGGGCTGCAAAATAAAATAGAAACAGGAGGCAAAATGAAAAGGGCTTAGGCAATAAATAAGCGTAAGCATGAATAAAAGCACTACATAAAAGACACAAAATAACAGCAGGAAAATAACATCATGACAGACCAAAGATAGGCAAGCACAATTGGGAGAAAAATGGTCACAGGCTTGAGAAAAATGTAAAGATTTTGTGTTGAAGCACACTCAACAAAATGTGCAAACTAACTTGATCACCTGATAGTAGAGTCTAGCATTCAATTTTGTTTTATATGGTATATACCTAAAATCCTAAATCAGCTTTTGTTGAGTCAGTATCACAGTTGTACATGTAAGTGATACAGAAGCTTTGGACATGACGTGCCTACACCACCTGCGGAGCACCATATCTAGTCTACCTTCGTCCAAATGGAGGGGGGTAAAGTGAATCATCTCGGAATTTTATTGGATTCAGAGATGACCTTTTCCTGACCCTTGAAAAGAGATGGAGAGAGAGATTGCGTCACCACAGACTGCCAGCAATTGCAATGTGAAGACGAGAGCTTGTGTGATCTCTTGCAGGCCAGATGTTGCAAACTCGGACTGGATCATCATACCCCTGGATGATGTGCAGTGAAATTAAATGAAAACTAAAACAAAATGTCATATCTGAGATTAGTGAGTTTGTGTCTGGATAATTAGTGTTTACGCTAAAGCACCGCACACAGAAGAAACAATTTAGCTTTTTTTCGCTTGGATAGCTGTACATTTTTTTTTTGTTCATATAATGTTGACACATGCTACACTGTGGACTGCCAGCACTCGCTAGTTTTTCACCAATTGCTGCTAAAATCAATGATTTCAACTGCCTTTAAATGCCTTCTCAATTTTAAGGAACCCTGCAGAGAAATCATAACAATGAAGCCAAACTATGGAAAATGGCCTATGATGACATAAAGAAGTGAGGAAGAAAAATAGTGGCATTTTTGCCACGATAACAAGCTGATGTGTTGCCTCTTTTTTTCAAGAAGTAGAGCCAGCATTATTGTTTTCAAAGTAGCGCTGGTTCAATAGTGTGGTATGTAGCCTACATACTGCCTTTCATCTGGTATGAAAAATTTAGAACATGTTATATCACCATCAGACCCACAGAGACATGAATATCAAAGCACATTCTCTTGGTTTTGTTTCATAACATTCATACATTTCTCTTTCTACCTCTCTTGGTCTATGAAGACACCGACTGATGCAACATACGAATGCGTCTATACATGATCTTTCCATCGGCGTAGAGAGTACTGCTTAATCAATGTTGAAACAATGGCATGAGCCTAAACTAGTACTCACTCCTCCTCTTTCCCTATTCTCCATTCTCTCCTTATTTCCCCATAGCTCCTCCCAGCTCCCAAATGAACGCCGATAATAGATAGATGCCACTAACTCAAAGCCCCTCTCTAGTGTAGCCAAGACAACATAGCTCATGATATATTTCCTCTTGATATTAAAAAATAGTGGGATGAGCAGAGGGATTGTCTGGGCTCTCTTATCTGACTTCTGAGAGCCTTCATCTTCTCTCCACCCCCTCCTCCTTTCTCTCTTACCTCCTCTCTTCTGCCTCCCGCTCTCCTGATAGTCATAGCGATAAGATGGAGTGATGAAGGAGGAGGTGTGCCCTCTGGAGGGATAACAATGTGTTCTAACCCCCCATCCAAAATCCCCCGATGCTGTTCTCAGATCAGCCTATTTGTTATACACAGGTCTATTCTCTTCAGTGAGAGACGCTAAGTGAGACAAACCCCTTGTTTGACTAGCGCTACCACACCACGTGTTGACTTGTCTCTTTTTGCCACTGAAAGTCTTTAGGGACATGTGTGTTTAGAAACAGATAGGAAGTGCAACCTGTGACGGTGTCTGTTGTGATGCTTATGTGTTTACACTCTATGTTTGTGTAAATTGTACACCTTATGTTTTTTTTGTGTGTGTGAACTCCTGTTGTTTTGCCAAAGGGTCTACAGCTAAACAGTAAATATAAAGTGAGAGAGTGAGTGTATGTGTGCGTGTGTGTGAGAGAGAGAGAGAGAGAGAGAGAGAGAGAGAGAGAGATACATGCAAAACTGAATACCTCCACATGATGGCAACAAGCAAAATGCTGTGGGACAAGCTTGCAAAAATACCACTGCTCATGC
>OOFE01023154.1:9167-22353 GCA_900323365.1 Monocentris japonica | reverse complement strand
GTTTTTTAATGCAATGCATGTGTGAAACAAGTAATAAAATGAATTCTAGTAGATTCCTGTAAAGTGACCCATTTGTAAAAATCCATGATACTCCCTGACTTCCCAGAGAATTATCTGGAATACACCTCTCTAAACTCCATGATATTCCCTGACTTCCCAGAGAATTATCTGGAATACACCTCTCTAAACTCCATGATATTCCATGAGCAATTGGATCCCTGAATAATTAAATGAAATGACAAAATCAAATCAAAACAATTCAACAATTCCATAATAACCTTGGGCAGAGACAGTGACCTCAATCTGGAATAAACGTATGTGTGTGTGTGTGTGTGTCTATGTTTGTGTATGTGTGCCTTTACCCCAGCCCTGGCCAGGCCACCCTGTGATTAGAAGCCAATGAAAACTGTACTGGAGCCTCACCCTACATCGAAGTACCTTCTTACCACACTGACACACACACACACACAGCATGAAGCAGCTTAGTTATACCAGTACACCCTTGTAGGAAGGACACCAGTCCATGGCAAGGACTTACTGTCCCTGGCAATCTATCTCTGTTATCTGTGAATGCTAAGCAGAGCAGCATCAGGTCTGTTTTATTTTAAGTTAAAGCTTCCAGTATGAGGTTGGACACTGTAATGACAAACCCAAGATTGATAATATACAAGGTTGAGTCCAATTTAACAGAATTAAACAATGATTGAGGGGCTAGGTGTTTGGGTTAGGGTTAGGGTTACTGGTAGAGGATATAACAACCTGTGAGTCCATCCACAGCCATGTGCCAAGTGTCCTTGAGCAGCACATTCAACCGCTACCAGCTCTGTAATTATAAGTCACCCTGGGTGAGAGCATCTGCTAAATGCTTGAATTGAATATATATTAGTTCAATTCCCATGTGTCATTCTTTCTCTTCAGTCTGCTGCTTTGATGTTTGAATAAAGAAAGATTGGAGTGGTTCCAGCTAAACAAATAGTCCCATAGTCCCATTGATGGTTTGGGGAATAAACCTCTTACTCTACATTCAGACCACCAGCAACCACATTGTGGTGCTAAAGTCTGACTGCTGACTGCTAGCTGTAGCGCTAATGGTGTCTCAGTGATACACGGGACAAAGGGCAACAAAAGTATGTGACTGGCTGTGGATGGACAATGTTGTTGGCTGCATCCAACTTTTACGGTGACAAATGAGAAAACGAGGTAACAACAGTTACCGTTTCTCTGATGGTGGAAGGTAGGTGGTGTAGTTTTTGGTAGGTGTTTCAGATTCTTTGAAATGAAAGTGAAGAGGTCCGATTTAATGGATTTTAGAAATATGACAGGGTGTGAAGAATTTGGTGCATTTGCTGGCATTATGACACTGTCTCCAGATCATTAGGTTCACGACTGGTTACAGAACAAGAAGAATGCCCAACTAAATTTCTGTCCTTAGCTTTCAGTCTCTTCTGCCACATTCAGTTGAGGTGGTCTTTAAGCCGGTGATGGTAAAATACATTGCATGTAACACTCCATACATGCATCCATCTACTTATCATCAGTATATCTAACCCCCCCTTCCATCCCTCTATCCATCCCTCCTTCCTTTCCTTAATCCATCCATCCATATCCTGTGTCATCCCTCCATCCCTCTCTCCATCTCTTTCCTCTCACCTTTCTCTCTCTTCTTCCTGGTTCTGTCCAGGTGATCTTTGAGCATGATGCGAACTTGTCTCTCATTGGCCAGATCCCTGATGAAGGCGTGTCTCAGCAGGGTGTCAGTGGAGGGTCGGTGCAGGTGGTTCTTCACCAGACAACTATCAACAAACGTCAAGAAACGCTTTGACCTGAGAAATACAGAAAGAGAGATGTATGCAAGAAACAGAGTGAGAGAAAAGGAGACAAAGTGAGAGAGTGAAAGACACAAACAGAATGTTAACTGAAAGATAGAGAAGAGGATTGAGAACTTAAAACAAAAACAAAAAAAACTATAACAGTTTTAGATATCTGAAGCAGAATGACTAAAGCTAGTGTCACAATTATGTGCTTTGAAAGAGAAATAAAGTCTGCACACTGCGTAGCTCCCTTTAGCAGATTTATTACCACCTGGTGACATTTCAAGCCACAATGCTCTTCATCAGACCATCCTTCATGTTGTCCTTGATCTGCCCACATCAGGATGTGCGTGCCTGCTTTCTACTTCTACAGTTATGTGCCTTTCCATGCAATAAATAACTCAAATGCAATATTGAAACTTTTATTGATTTTACAAATTTGCAAGTTTGGTGAACTGCACCGAATGATCCTGCAGCACGGTGTGAAGAGTCCTTGCTCATCAATCATTATAACATTGTTAATGTCCTTAAATCTCAGCATCATTAAGATTTAATTTTCATTCATTCAACACTGCCTCCACCTCCCTTAGCTACCTTAACTGATAAATGGACCAATGGGAGTAGTGCAATGTGCACAATTTTCATTGTCTCTTTAAATTTTTGGCACGATGCAACTCGTATTCAACGCTCATTCTCATAGTCGCCAAATTTAATGAACCTTTTTCAGTAAAGACCGGGCCAAAAAAGCAGCATCATGACAAACATTAAAGTTGCAGACCTACAACATACAACAATTTATGAAGTCATAATACAAAAGTTACATAAAAGAAAGAGGAAAGCAAAAAATACATAAAACCAAAATCAGTCAAACTCACATAAAAGAGAGAACAAAGTAAAATGTTCTATATAGAAGGCAATCGTCCGATAAATAAACCAGCAGGCTCATGAGCCAAACCCACCAAAATCTTTACTAAACACAGTACTGGGTCTGTCACAAGATGCTTCATTATCAGTTTAAACTCACCAGGAAAGAGTAAGCAAGCTAGCAACCACTTGTTGCAATGCTACCTCGGAAAATCCAGTCAAAAAATGCCATGTAGAGTGTTGAAGTTGTACTTCAAATGCACACATTGCGTACCGAAATGGTCCCAACACTTGTGAGGTCTTGTGTTCTGAAGTCAGAAAACGGCCGGGAAATGTGTGGTACCGCTTCCTTTATAGTATGCCTGCCGCCTTAGGGAGGCCCTGAGGTAAAAAGGTTGGAAAGCACTGCAGGGCCCAGACTGTTAGCGCTATTAAAAGCTGTCCTATGAACTAGTGTTTCTGATGGCATTAATAGTGAATGAAAGACAGCATGAGTTCAACCACTAGTTAAAACTGAAGAGCTTATCCATTATATATGGAATAGAGGAGACAGGAGGAGAGAGGAGGAGGAGAGAGGAGAGGAGATGAGAAAAAGAGAGGAGATGAGATAAAGAGTGGACAGGAGGCATTTCTTCTTTATTAGACAGTATAAGTGGACCGAAAGATTGGCAAGGGAAAGATTGACAGATTCAGATTCAGAAAACTTTATTGTCTATCCCTCGGACAGACAACTGTCTTGGGAGAGATAAAAGCAGCAGCAACATCATATAAGTGACAATGGTTGTGTTGGATTCAAACCCACAATGCTGCAAATATGTGTGTTGCAGTTTAGCCACAATATGCCATTTGGTGGAGACTTTCATCTCAAAGTACCTTGACTTACCATGAGTGCATACATTGTTAGTACTGATGGCCCTAGTAAGAACAGAACCCCTACCCCTGACAGTGTTAGTGCCTTACTCCACCTTGAACTACATGGGACCACACTTTGGCACGAAACTGGCCAAAAAGATCAAAACTGCATGCCAAGGTTTGGTACTTCTATTGTTGTATCCTACTTTCTGATGAAGGCCAAATGTGTTGGAGTTTTTCAAGTTTATATCCTGCTGACAGAACATGCCCATGACTTTGGTATTTCAGTTTTATTTATGGAGAGTGCTTGGATCTCCTTTCTTGTCTGACGCACTAACCCCACACCAAAGAGCACTTTCAACACTGTTTTCAGAAAAAGAAACCTAAAACCTCTACACACTGATTGGTCTGCATGAGTGTGTGTGTGTGTTTGTGTGTGTGTGTGTGTGTGTGTGTGTGTGTGTGTGTGTGTGTGTGTGTGTGTGTGTGTGTGCGTGCATACATGCGTGTTTATCATGGCTGATCATCCCACCTCTTGATGAGTGCTCTCTGTGCTGCTGGACTCCTCTCTCTGGTTCTCCTCGTCATTCTCCCTTGCTCTTTGGGGTCTTTCTACTCGCTGAAGTGACGTCCCACCTCCTGTGTCTGAGCAGGTTCCTCTAGCGCCCCCCTCCCCCGGCCCGGGGAACAGCCCTCTCCTCACCGCCTCCCCCAGCTCCCCAGCACTGTCCTCGTGGTTATATTCTGCACACAGATTCAGGATGGTCTCCAGTCTCTGCCGCTCCTACAGCAGAGGTTTGATATTTGAGGTGTTAACATGGTGGCCTACAGTGTAGATCATATTGCAGAGCAGCCTGAGTTGTCCTTGTGTGACATTGTCTCGTTTGGGCAGCTGTCCTTCAGTCGTAACCTGATAGCAGGAGGAACGCAGCGAGAGGGGGGACCATAACAACTTCTGTCAGGGCTAGTACTGTTTATGAAAGCAGAATCGTACAGAAGGGCTCTGATATCTGGCAGAGAATGAGTTGGATCAGCTCAGTCCTCATAGATAAGCTAACCAGATGGAACTGGACTGATTATGATTGGTGCTTGGGTGACATATCAGGCCCAAGCATATACATGTAGGACATAAACTGACAACACTGCAATATGCCAAAGACCACGCAGCAGCTGTCATTTTCTTCTTACGTTGGGATCAGAGACGCTTTAAATGTTGCTCATTTTAAAGCCCAGCTGCTTCTCCAATCATGTAATTCTCCTCAATATCTTGTTCATTTGTTTGACATGCCACTGACAGGCTCTGTCTTTGTTGTCAGTTTATGGTCTCCCATCACTCCAGCCAGCTGGGTTTATGCTTTTATCTAGCAACATAGCAGTGCCGTTATGTAATCATTACGTATATTGCACATAATTGCTATTACAGCTAATTGTGAATCTGCCAAGACCAAGAAAATGGTGCCTGATGTGTTAATCACTGCTGTATTGTTCTTCCACCCTTTCATTCTGCACTGGGTACTATGGTATTTCAAAGACCCAAGCGTTAAAATAACCATGCCCTCTCTATCATGTAGGCTACAGCTTAGACAGTAGTTTATTGTAATGCTGTCGCCTTAAATACATTCCTTGAATGATCATTTTTCTGGAGCGTTGAGGAAACAAGTATATACTAGCATGTGTGTGGGGTGATGTGTGTATATCTAGTCAAATTCACTGCATGTATGTGTGTTAGTGCCAAATAAAGTTGATTTCATCAACCAGTATATAATAGCATATCATACTATATACTATATATATAATATAATTATTTTGTACAATTGTTACTGCACAGTTTCTAGAATTTGAGTAAACTTTGGGTCCATTAGGTTAATATTTCAACATGAATGATAACAAATATTTACTTAATTTTGTCTTGTAATTTTTGTCATTATATTTTTCATTTTGTTATTTTGGAAATGAATGAGAATGGAATAAATAAGATAATACCTTTTCTGCTTAATTGTTTCCCATTCCTAACTGTTACTTTTTCTTGTTTCTCTTATCAAGTTGGTATTCCTGCTTGGATATGAATTGATGACAATGTCTTCAGACTTCCCAGATTCAAGAAGTTGCTGGCCCATCCTAGAGATCAAGAGTATGTGCACCGCATTTAAGAATACATAGAAAGACGATGGAGTACGAGCCTGATGGATGATGGAGTACATCTACGTTTTTTAAACAAAGGGCAGTAAATCTGGCCTGATTATTGTGTTATTTGCATCTGTGGGGGGAACAGGGATGACATGAGCAATTGGAGGGAAGAGGCGGGAAGGAAGTGATGGAAAGGTGCAAATGAATAAGTCTGTCCCTTTTCTGGCAGCATCTGGCCTGATCCTGGTCCTGTTCCAGTAGGATAAGTCTTTTAATTAAAATCCTCTCTGTGTATCTCTGTGAGGACTCAGCGGTGACTACTTGGCTCTAAATAACTCTGAGGTAGAGTACCTCCATATATACAGGAAACAGGATCTTGCGTTGTGCCAGTGGATACATACTGCTATAACTGGATGGAAAACCTAATTGTTCTCAGCTAGTGCTTGTGTGGGGACTTCCAGCCCATACAACTAAGCAAGTTATGAGAGGGCACTCCCACAATGAACAGATAATTCTGTGTGTGAAGTCCCCCTGGTTAATTGAGTTTTTCAGCAATGTATTAAACACCCAAGTGACTTACAGGCAATGATAGGTCTATTTGGACTGTATGTCCAGCCAGCAGTAAATCTCTTCCCATTGGAATCGATGCTAAAATTAACCTTCTGTTACGCCTCTTCCTCTCTAGCTATGCTCTTTACTTTTATTGAGCGATAAGGTGCTGTGTAGCAAGTGTGTGTAGGTTTGGACTTAATAAGCTGAGATAAGAATTCCAGCATCGCCGTGCCAAGTGTGCCAAGAGAACAATGTGCCAGATATAGAGCATTTATCTCACTGAGAGGAAATCCTCAGTTTCTCTCTCTGATCTATATAAGTTATCATTGTCTTTGAGTGCCTTTTTAACTGTCACAAAAGAACAGCATGAGGAGTCTATGCAACAAGTGTAATCCTAAACAAGGTAATAAAATAAATTGCTATTTCCTATCCCTGCTGTGTTTTGCACACCCTGCTAATTTGTGTTAACTAGTTGTATGTCAAATGTGTGTATGAGCACAAACCCTTAAACATTAGTCAAATATCTACAGCAGAAGCATAAGACAATGACTTACATGGTAGCAACCTGTGTAGTGTGTACATCTGAAAGTACTGCGTCACTCAAAAGAGGGGAGAATGGCTTTGACATTCTGGATCCACAGCAGTCAGACCCCTCCCAGGCCAACACAGTTGCATGCTGTCACTAACTCTCTTATTTGTTACCAGAAACCTTTTGGTTCCTGAAATAGCCTGTGGAAATGGAAGGCCGGGAATTGCCCCCCTCTGTGGTCCCTTCAGCTGTCTGGTTCAGGCTGGGCTTGTGGGGTGAGGAATGATAGTGGGTGTGGATTGAGGATAGATAAGAAGTGTATATGTTCTAGTTAGGGTTCTATGAATAAGTGGGAGCTTCCAGTCAAGAGGAGGCAGTTTTTGGCTTCCTTTTGATAAATGTAGTGGTGAGCAATATCCAGCCACGCCCTCTGCTCTGGACCTTCAGACATCCTGAAGATGTCACTCCGGGTGGCACTGGCTAACCATGCCAGGAACACCCTGGGGAGCTGGGCTAGTGGCTGTATGCCAGGAGGCTCAGACAAGATATCTCAACACAGACATGATGTCTACCATGCCAGCAGGCAACTCTTGCCCCACTTACACACCAAGAAATAAAAAGACCACACAGATACAAAAAGCAAGCGTTCACAGAGGACAAACCAGAGCGCTGAGTGTATCTTCAACACTGCCTACACAATCCAAAATACAGTCCAAAGTTCATATCAACACCCACATGTGGACTGATCCATTTCTATCATTTTGAAACTCTGCCAGTCTATTCTCATATCTAAACTTAAAGCTACAGTTCTGATCTCTCACCAGTTTCTCCATCTCCTGCTCACGGAGCCTCTCCTCTCTCTGCCAGCGGTGGTATTCCAGCAGCTCATCCTCATTGTCGCTGATCTCGGAGATGCTGTTCTTGCGTTCCCGGGCACGGGACTTTACAAGACAAGGGTCCCTGCTGGAGGAGCCTGTAGTGGTTGCGCATGAGGCATTCCTTTGGCTCCGAGGGCTAGCGAGAGGTGACGACCCAGACAGAGAGCCCAGTCCTGGCATGACAGCACCTCCGGGGCTGGCCTTCAACTGCCTGCTGCCAAGCTCTCTCACCATCCCAGAGGTTGGCGACGGACTTGGGGCACACACAGCCCTCACAGCGTCCTCTTTTGAAGGAGCTGTGAGTTTGCGTTGGACCTTGGGGCTCTCAGCAGTGGAGATGTGTGAGTGTGTATGGAATCCAGGAGTCCCTCTGCGGGACATGCCAGGGCTGAGAGGAGGCAGTTCTCTCAGGCTGGTGGATCCAGTAGACTCTGGAGTCCTGTGTTTTTGCTGAGGGTCTACATGGCCCTGCTCTCTCGGGGGACTGGTGGGTCTCTTCTGTAGGAAAGAACCTCTTACCCGAGGGCTGGATGGAGCTGCTGGGGGAAATTTGGGTGTTGGTCTTTGGTTAGAGATGGGGGATGGGCTCTCCTGGGCCCTCTGACTACCGGTAGTACCACTTGAAGCCACAGAAAGGGAAGTTCGTGGGTGGGGCACAGGAGTTTGGTTGGCATGAGTGACGCTTATGGATCGGGAAGGCACTGGAGGGGTTTTGTTACCGAGGTTCTGGCTAGGGAAGGTGCTACTGTGGGTAGCTGATGGAGGGGAGAAGAAGAATGGGGAAGTGTTTTCATAGCTGGATGCCTCTGACATGGCTGCTGGGTTGGTTTGAGGGGAGTATAGGGAGCCATCTCTCCCATTGAGCACGGTTGGAAAGGGGGGCTGAGGTATAGGGTGCTGGACCAATTTCCTAGACCCTGATAGTGACCAGGCCTGGGAGTCCTTCAACACCAGGGAGTCCTGGAGGTCCTTCTCTATGTTGTTGGTCCTGGAGCCTTGGCCTCCCTCACTGGAAACAGACTGGTGGTTCCCATTGAGAGCACTATAGGACTCTGTAAGAAAGGAGTCGGAAACACTTGAGCGTGAGCACTCCTGGAGAATAAATGACGAAGACAAGCACACATAAACAGACAGGCAGACACCCACACACAGACAGAGCCATAGAAAGAGTGGAGACAGGAAGGCACTGTCTTATGTTGTCTTTGTCCTTTGGAGTTAGATGCAGACGCACACACACACACACACACACACACACACACACAGTGTCTTGAATAGCAAAGACAAATGCCTCGGGTCCCTTGTTGTCCAGCATGGATCCTGAAACCCAGTGGTCAGAATGTTTTGTAATCCTATAGGGATCAGAAGCTGCTAAATATAAAAGCTACAGCCCATGCTTCAATCAGGGCAGATGCAATCTGGGCCTGGGCAGGAAGGAGCGGGCCATACACACTGGACTGGGTGTGGTGGCTCATACTGTAGGTCAGGCACTACTGAACACCGAACCACTAAGGTCAGAGGAGAATGGATTCTAAATAGCATCGACAGCACAAGGTAACGGTCCTCTTAACAGGCAATGGGCCAGAATAATATAAAATACAAGGGATTGATTTTGAATAAGACATGAAAAAGAAACATTGTCATCCAGCAAACTGGTGGCAAAATACTTACATACATTTGACACCTTAAATGGAATCTACACACCCCTTCTCTTTCACAATGGGGTCACACAGTGAGTGAACACCACTGATTTGAACGAACCAGGTTATTATGTAGGCCAAGCTATTTCTGCATCCTGTCAAGGATAATTACATTTTTTTTTCAGTTAAACCAAGCAGCAGCTTATGAGGATGTAAGCACTAAAACATAGATATTTTTCAAATATATTTATAGAGAATATGGTCACAACATGTCATCCTAACATATGGCCAAACTCTCTTAAGTTTTTTAACCTAACCTACGCCAAATGATGCCTGTTCTTCGATTTGAAAATTTGAAAATGTTCGAAACAATGAGTGTTATTTTGAAATTAAAAGCTAATGGCAAAAGCTTTTGGTCAGCCAAGGATACCCACTGATAAAAATGTGCAACGTCCTTACACAGTTGTCACTAACCAACTCACAACAGCCACTTGATTTATGTCTATTGTCTATGTCTATGTCTATTTCAAATTTTGGGAGTCGCAGGAATTTTCAGACCTCAACATGGAGTAACCTATTGCTTCACTGTGTCCAAAGCAGACTCTTTACCAGTATGATGAGGTCTAGCAGTGCCAGGTCCGTGGCTCCCTCCAGGCAGCATGCTCTTCATCCTCAGGGCCTCTTCTGGATGGTTGAAGCGGAAAAAGGCAGACTGACCAAAACACAGCATGCACCCTGTCAGGGGAGAAGAAGACCATGCGGGTAGCAAGCTGTCAGTGATGTGTTACCTCTATCACTTCTCTAACTTCAGCTTCATTTGGGTGGAGGAGGGGCAATGCATGTACATCTTAAAATTGATTTATGCTAGCCATACATTAGCGTTGATACATTATCAACATTGAATTTTCAACTTCATCCAAGCCTCTGATTCTGATTAAAATAAAATATAAAATACTCTATCTAACCTCTAATCTAACCTTTTTATTTTATTTCTTCACAGACATCACAATACTGTATATATCCAGGACAACTTAGTGGTGCTTGTCCCACCACTACTTTTAAACAACACCATTTCAAAGCAATAGGAGATGGACGTGTTTAAAGTCCACTGTTCTGTGAGATTTACCGGGGAATGCCTTGAATGTAAACCACATTCCAGCCAAAGCAAAATTACTGGGTCCAAGAGTGGGAGCATGTGACAGTCCAGCACAAGTGTGAAGAAACAGGAATCCTACCTTCTGACATGGACAGGGCAAAGGGATAGAGGAGAGGAAGACAGCAGCGTTCATGAAGACTACCCTATAGTATGTCTACTTTGGTCTTCAGTGTATTGTGCATTAAGCAGCCAACCTGACCACTGTTCGAACACACTGTACAACACATTACAACACAGTGACCTCTCATTTGGTTATATCATCTCAACGGCAATCTATTCCTCTCACAAAGGAAGGAAGAAAGATTATTGACTGTTTTAGATGTTACAAGTCAATTGAGTAGTTTAACTCACGTGTGATTAACCAGAAAGTGACAGCAATTGTTTCTCGTTTCCTCGCATTTCCAGTGGCTTTCAAGAACGCCTGATACAGAGGGTCGCACGTTGAAGTTTTGTCTCCAAATGTGGATTTCTTTCACCCTCCAATACAGAGGTCAAAAGCTGATGTGGAGGTCCTGGCCAAAAGTTGGTAATATTCCTTATAATCCAAAATAAACAATCCAAATTTCCATTATAGTCCGTTTAATGAATCAAACTTTGAAGTATTCTTGTTCAGCTGTTGACTCCACACACACACACATCGGCTGATCAAGCCCGCTTCAAATGACATTATGGTAAAGCTGTTGGCAAGGATCTCACAGAGAGGGGACTGAAGGGGGCGGGACGGTTATTCCTTTATGACGGCAAGTATGCTACTGGGAGGACAAGGGGCTGTTTCACCACTGTGTTGTTCTCCACTCTCCCTCGACTTTAGACATCTCAACACTGAATGAGAAGTTTGCGCTTTGTATTTTAGTGTTGCAATCAGAAACCAGAGAATTTACCCCGATCACAAAATAATTGTCCTGAGGACTAGCACAGCAATTGTTTTCAAGTCATCATGGGGTGTGACGTCACACTTTAGTGGGAGGCAAAATCCTTCTACTTTGTTTCCGACTACGGGAGACAGTAGTAAGTGTTCACTAATACAAACCAAACTGTCCTAATGCAAAAGATTAAACTCAGTGGTAATCCCTGTAATTGGTTTGACACCAGTTTTGTTCATTATTATAGCAAAGATATTGTGAGAAAAACAAGCTGTAGCAAAAACAACATTTTACAGCATGTGATTGTGCTACCTTGTGTCAGGCGGACAGGCTTGGTGATGGGGAGGCCGTCCACTGAGCACTGGTTTCCGCATGGGTGCAGGGTGATGCTGCCTGTCTGGTTTTCAATGTAGCAGTGCTGAGCCGCGATGCCGGCACCTTGGAGGGGGATATCTGTCCCCTCACTGCCCAGTGTCGTTCTCCCTGCAACAGGAGGGAACACACATCTGAGCATCAGTTACTGGAGATCCTCATCGGCCTTTGAATACCTTTGTGAAGTATTCTCGGGACCCTGGTTCAAAGCCACCGAACGAGGGGCGCTGACCTCAAAGTAAAGCCACATAGAGGTCATGGCCGCTGGGCGGAGTCACAAATGGAATCAGACTCAGCAAGTGGTTGAATGTGGAACAACAGGTGTTGGCCCCAAGAGATGTGGTCAGCCCAGCAGACGACAGACACACGGCCGGAGGGAATTAACGAGATTAACCACTATTTTAGTCTTTCAAGATTTGATTATCAGTGATAATATATCACTTCTATTTTATATATATTTATTGTGGCTTATAACCGGGTCCTGAGTGCAAATTTCGTACCAACTCGTGTAAATGTGTGCTGGTATGACAATAAAGTTCCTTGAACCTTGAACTTGGCTATTAGAGAAGATAACTCTTAACATTACCAGTCCCCTCCACCAAAACCCACTGACAGCCCTCCCCTCACTCATAAACAGAAGGAGAAACAGCACAAAGAAAATCCCAGCAGGCTTTCCTTCAGGGTCCCATTCCTCTGGGCCTCCACTGTCAACCCCCATCCACCCCCACCCCTCTCTCTATGGTGCCTGGGCTCTGTGCTAGACAGATGGTGCAAGAAAAAACACAGATACAGGTGCAGTTGCAAGTGTGGCACACCGTGAGTAACAACACTCATAGTTAGAAGGCAGAGTGTGTGTTTGTATGTGTGTGTGTGTGTGTGTGTGTGTGTGTGTGTGTTAACTAAAACAGAAAGCTATATTTCTATTTTTTCCTGTCAGTGCATCACTAAAGATGGGATTTGTGTTGCTGCTTAGGACCATCTTGTGTTAGAACTGACTCAATTTGAACAGTGCGCTTGTGAAAGTGTCCATATTGCTTTTAGTGCTGATGGACACTTGATAGACTACAGCAGTGCTGTAGTCAATCCAGAAGAGGCTGAGCCAATATGAATTGTACATTACCACATGGTAAAAGAAATAATGGCCAGTTGACTTTTCTGATCTTATACCATCTCGGTCACTTTAAAGAAAAGATAATGGTGCAACTTATTTGTATTTTCATACATGCTCATGGACAGACTTACATATTTCACAAGTTGTTAGTCAGGTGCATTCGTATAGTGCTATATCAATATTCTCAAAGGTCCTAATCAATAAGGAATATGAAGCCATCTAAAAATATGAAGTAAATTTTAGTGATCAGTAAGTGATACTATTTCAGATAATTAAAGTACATTACAAACATAATTAAAATACATTTTCATAGTAATGAACCCAGCATTATTTAATACACACACACACACACACACACACACACACACACACACACACACACACACACACACACACACACACACACACACACACACACACACACACACACCCCC
>OOFE01023150.1:17227-33915 GCA_900323365.1 Monocentris japonica | reverse complement strand
GTGCGCACACACAACCATATATGCACACACACACACACACACACACACACACACACACACACACACACACACACACACACACCCCTGAACTTCCAACAAAGGGGGTGTGTTGTTCTCCTAGGCAGTGCACAAACTTCCAGTTAAAATGTTTGTTGAAAAATAACATGTTAGTTAGCCTGTGCACACTGCATGCCTCAAGACGACAGAACTGATCCATCTAATCAGCAAGACCCTATCCTAGTGTCTAAGAGATGAAAAGATACGCAACAAAATGGGATGCCTCGCAAAACCTGGAGACACGTCTATAATCCAATCACAACATGAACCGTTTTCTCCCTCACCCTTCATTCAAACAAATTTGAGGCAAACTATCTTTCTGAAAGCCAAAACATCTGAATCTCCACTGCTTAGATCAATGACAAAAACAAAAACACCTTTAGATACTCAGGATGATGCAGCTTGGCGTAGCTAGTCAGTTTTAGTGCGAGTTTCCCCATTCTCAGAAGCTGTTTACAGCTCCTCCCTACATCAATGTTTACTGAAATTAGACTTAAAATATTTTTTCCAAAATCAGCTCTGGAGAGCCTCTGGTGGTCTATGGGGAAAACGCTAAATCAGAGCACAGTATTTACAAACATAGTGCGCACAGTGTTTCCCATTACAGAAGAGAGAAAGTCCTCTTTCCCCTGAGGTGCTGGGGCCTATATTTGCAAGAGGCCAGAGACTGGGACGGAGCAGAGCCCTCATATTTCCATCTGCCTATCTCTGGGTGGGTAGATTGGCTCTGATTAGGATCACTCCAAGCCACCCTCATTTTCCCTCCCACAGATAGATCAATCTTTTCCCTCTCTCAGTGGTGTCCTTTGCTCTCGTGGTTGCCATGGAGACTACTCCAAACAGCTCTCTGGCCCAAGAGAGAGAGAACGACTAGGCCCTTCCCTCTTCTAATGGACAAATGCCTCAAAGCAAGAGTACAAGGCTAGATGGCAGGGCTGAAATATTTTCACGCACGACTAAATCCATGTCATCAGTCAATGAATAGGTCTCATCGAAATTCATGGGACATAAATGCCCATGTGAACGGGGAGACGTGTTCAATTTTAAAATTCAAATGTGTATCGTACTAGAAACTTTGAAAGCAGGAAACAGTCAAAGAAACGCATTGTTGTGCATTTAGCACTCAGAAGGGATGGCTACGACACAGGCTGACTCACCATCATCCAGCTGCTGTCATTTAGCTGTTTGGCGCTTCACCAATGGTGCATGTACTGAAGCACACTCAGCACAGAGACCAGATGTCACAACAACTGTGACTGCAGCATGGACAACAACTGTCCAAATGGCACTCAGTACACATACCTCTAGCTTGCTTTGGGTACATCCTTGAACCTTGTCTTGCAGAGCGTGACATTCATGCCCAAACCTGACAGAACCAACTGGGTTTACATCGGGAAGAATTTATTCACTTGGATTTATGTTAAATTCAGGTTTGAAAATATCACCAGAAAATATTGGAGTTGGTGAAATTTCTGGATTAACTAGGTTTAGGCTTGCAAAAAGATATTTAACCCCTGGGTTCACTTGGCAATTAAAACATACTCTTTTGGGGGTGTGGGGAGTTAACCAGGTATTATGTTATGGCCTCGCCCTCTGAGGGGGTCCATCTCTAATTTCCAATTTCTTTCCTTTAACATGAGTCATCTACTGCTGCTGCTGTCCTCAGACAGCTTTTATACCACTGTCTCTAAACATTACTACTACTTACTACCGTCACAGATCAAGTATCACTTATGAGGGAAAACACTGCCTACAACCAGAGGCTCCACTGACCCACTTTCAGTGAGTGGTCATAAAATATGGAGGGGCCTCACTGCAGAGGCACACATGCACAAAGAAAAAAATACTTGTTTGCGGGCCAGGGTCATAGTCTGTCTTTCTCCGACAGGTGCAACATCACTGTACCCCTTTCTTGCTGAGATGGCAAAGTTGTAAACTTAATTCATTCAGGTATGTCTGATTGAACGCCCAACTATGTAAAAAAAAAGGTTAATAAAATTCATAACTTTGCACACATTTGCCTGGCAGCTGGACAGTGTCAACACTCTGCAACATACTACTTCTGTTTGCCACTAAGGGAGAGTGCTCTCATTGATTTTCCCCCATCCAGTTTTTCAAAGCTGGTCTGGGGATTCAAACGGGCTACCTTCTGGTCACAAGCCTGCTTCTCTAACTTCTGATGATGCGTTTACTGTATCCCAGTCAGAGGACAGGACAGTTACAGCACACCAGAGAAAATGATGGTATGATGAGGCTGCACATTTCTTCAAATGAAAGCACTTCTATGTATGCAAGCTCTTCTCTCCATCTGTCTCCCTGTGGGCTTGTGTGTAGTACATTAGTGTAGTACATTAGCTTTACAGTGCAAATGAAGGTTTTCCTTCTTCCTTCTAAAAAGCAATACATCCTTTTTGGAAAATAGGTTGACTGATGCACTGCTAAATATATATAAAAATACAGGGGATTGCATCCTCAGAAACATCGCAGTATCTTGCAAGGTCTGAAGACAGGAAATAACTTAATATTTAGAGTTTTACTTTCATGCCAGCTATTATTCTGTTGTTAATTTTTTAAAAACGGTTAAGTAAGGTAAAATTTAAAACTTTGTCTTTTCTATGTTATTCATAGGGGCATTAAAAGATCTTACAAATATTGAAATAAACATGAAAATAAAACTGTAGAGCTATCAGAATTACTTTAGCGTAGTGATCGAGTATTCCACGGCACATTTCACTGCACTTTGAACTTTGAACTGGTCTGCATGACTGGGCTGACCTCTTCCTAGACAAACAGCGCACCAAGAAACTGCAGCATTATTTTTATCTCTACAACTGAAGACCTTGAGGTTAGATGATGTATACAGTGCAGTCCCTCCGAGGAGATGAGAGGGTGTAGGCTAATGCCGTGGAAACTCCCTTACTGAAAACACTGGTTCAATCAAAGCCAGCAATAACGATAAGGGGGGGGGGAAGTGAAAGAGCAGAGAGACCTCTCATTACACAAGTGAAGACCGTGTTAGGTTATAAATCTATGAATGAACGCTTTTTCCCTCACAGCTTAAGGGATATTTGCTTTGTTAAAATAGTCTTACACTGGACATTGACGCACAGTTGGTGGTCTCTCCCTTGAATTGGGCACGCTATCTGGTATGTGGGGTGCTCTAAAGAGCTTTGGCACGTGACTGTTTGGCCTCTCTCTCAATGCTGCAAACTTGTCTTGGGCCTTTTGAGTTTTGACAACAGATGGGCCAACGGTTTCTGTCACCTGACTCCGTCCATTTCTGCACTGATCTCTCTCTCTCCCATTCACTGAAGGACACACACACACACACACACACACACACACACACACACACACACACACACACACACTTCCAACAAGTAGCAATACTATGGCATTTACTGTCAAGCTGTCCTGTCATTTTCTTCAAACAAACAGTAAAACAGAGTCATGTAATGGCCTTTTGCCCGTTAGGTTAGTCTCTAAGGGGGGGCAAGACTTACTGGTCTTCCAGCTACAGTAAATAGGCTGTAAAAACCACCAGTCTCTCAACTAGATAAACTATTAGTCTAATCCTGGGATCAGTGCCACGCTAGGGACTGTAAGGTTCATTAATGGTTTCTCAGCTGACTACATACAGACCAACACGATTAGCTTGTTCCAGCCTTCCAGTCAACCTGTCACATTCCAGTAGTGTGGGAAACAAGCTTTTTCACTTTCATCTTGCTTTGCCTCAATCCACAGGGTGACTCAAGACCGGTTACCAAGACCGGATTTCACATTGCTGGATTGTTAGTTAAGTTAAACTGGAATCAGGACGATGTAAAGCCATTTCTATGAAAGTGGCAAAGAGACAAAATAGCCAGCAGATAATTAAATGATTAATATAAATGTCACATAACCAAACTCCTTAACTCAACAGGTTCAGACTGCAGGCTGCAGTTTCCTGAGTGGGAAAGAGACACAGTAGGTCTGCAGTTGTAAATCTAATGAGGACTTTTGTTGAAACACGCCTGTGCACCTTTACAAGATATAGTTTCATACGCTCACTTAAATTATGGCAGTCTTCTGTTCCCAAAAGTCACGCAATAACTCTTCCTTACCCCAATGTGAGAATCTGAGCTGTTACACTGCTTTGTGTTGATTTGTGCAAAGCATGGACAAGGTGGTATTTCACCACATACCGAAATGCCTTTCTCCACTTTTTGAGCCGGAGGTGTCAGTTGTGACAGCGCTGACTAGAACAACATTCCATCACATGCAGACTCTCCTGCTGGAGTGCCAACCACACCCATGACTTTTATTGTCTGGGGATGAAGAGCAGGGGATGATAGGAGGGCATGATGGGAGAGGCTGTGTGACAGGAATGGTAAGTAATGTATATCATAGCCATAGTTTCCAAATACCCAACATCTTAAAACAGACATTGCTTGAGAGAAACAGTGAGTCAAATATGCTGTTCCTGCCTTGAACTAGCCAGACAATGAACAGCATGCACTTCAGGCTAGGTGCACCTCAGTTGTAAAATCTATATAGCATGTATGGGCAGCTTGGTGCCTACTGGGTTTTTACCCTGTATAATACAGTACATTCCCCACTAACTACACAAGTGCGTGCACACACACAGTCAGGCTGAATCATGGGTCTGATTCATCAAAACCACAGTTTTTTTCCCTTTTCCCTTTAGCGAAGGGATGAACTTATTAGTGAGACTGGGGGAGATAAAAACAAAACAACAACAAAAAAGTAAAGGGAGCCGTTTTACCATTTCATGGTGCAATTGTGTTTGTAGCCAATTTCCCACTTCTTTTAAGTGGGAAGCTAATGGTCTGCATGATCAAAGCACTGAGTCAGGAGAGAGAAACAGGGCTTGGCTATTGATGCAAGCTCAATCATAAAGGCAATATAGGCTCATTGCTCATTAAGAGCTTTTGTGATTGATGAGACCTGGGAAAGAAACAGCGCACAAGTAGCAAATGTAGAAAAACCTCTGGGATAATTCAGCAGACCAGAAGCCTTTCATTCATTCCTTTCATTAGTAATGAGCTGAGTGAACTGACAAAAGCATTGGACATAATTGCATTGGAAGGCTGACAGGGTTCAATAGCACACTCAATTCAGGCAGAATAAGACAATAGCTGACTGAAAGGAGAGAAGAATGACTGATATCCATAACCACACATCTGGAAACCATCTGAAACATGGAATGATTTATTGGGTGAGGACATTTTCAACATGCAAAGAGCTACAATGCACTTGCAAATGCCTAAGATTGATGCAGCAGCAGGGACTCAAGGACAACTTTCACTTCAATCTAAGCCAATTCCCCCAGACAGCCAGGAGTCACAGCAGATAGGCAGAGTGTGACTGAAAAGCTATGGACCTGAGTGTTTGATGCTGCAGCCAGCACAGCACAGTGGTGAGGTCTCACCTGAGAGAGTAGGTATAGCCGGTGTTTTCTGGAGCACACTGTGGCGGCGTGTATGTGTGCAGGTGGGAAAAATCCATGGTCATTCTTCTTTGTTTAGACTGCAAGAGTCAGGGTGCAAGGGATAGGACTCTTTAAGCCATAGCCGACGTAGGGGATAACCAGCACAGACACACTCACACATACACAGCCAGACACTTACAAAGTCACATGCACTGCCTTGTTCAGTCGGTCTCTCAAATTTGTTCTGCTAATGAGCTCAAGTTCTGTCTCAGTGCAATAAACATACAAACAAGACTTAGTACTGCATCTACACATTAAATACATCAAAAACACTGCACAGGTAAACTCCCTGCCTCTCCCTAAATCAGTTGTGGCCTTATTCACTGGGCTGCTCTCCAAAAAAAACACAGCAACTGGTTACTGCTACACTGTACAGTAACTAAGCCCAGCCCAAGTAGTGACTAATGATTGACTGAATGAACTGCTGGACATTCTCGTTCCTCAGGAACACAACAATACTACTGTGGCTCTGCCTGTGGATGAGACTTGGCCGACGACCTCTTCCTGCATTCCTGTAGACTGGTTGTTGACGAGGGCTATGCACGGCAGCGGGGCTGCAATGAATGAATCGTCTCTTCTCTCCTGACTGGCAAACAGAAGGCAACTGACATGACGGGCTGGTGGAGATGGGACTGAGACAATGAGGATCCTCTCTCTGTATCGAGCAGACTTCTCACAAGGACATCTACTCCTGTAGAGACTGAGCGAGTAAGCTCCACACACAAAAACATCCAGGGGTGGGGCTAAGTTTAGGTAACAGGCGGGAAGCACCTGTCGCGGAGGGTTGAGCTCCTCAGCAGTGAAACTTACACTGCATGAACATGCAGTCAAAATGTCTTTGTTATGGAACAAAGCATGTTTTTTTACAATATTAAGGAATCATAAGGAATCATTCCAAATTGCATGCAAGTGTATAACAGCCCCAGGTGAGCAGCATTTGTGCCAGTAGTTCACAAAAGTCACACATGCAAATGCAGGTAAAGAATAAAATGGCTTTGGCTTGAGGTGATTCTAGCCAATTCAAACCAATGTTAATCCCCAGTCAATGTACATAAGGAATAAGTGTTATCCAACCTGTGTCTGACTGTGTGAATGACTCAACCCCTTTGGTCATAACGTGGTTACTAACCATGTTGCGAACCATGTAGCCCTTCTAACCAACTTTCTTCACACATCCTGAGCAATACTGATGCAAGAGCCAGGAAGGGAACTCCCCCAGCCAAACTGTAGTGAGCTATTCAATCAAACAGGCCAAAAGAGATGATGAAAGTTGGGAGCACCACATAAACAGATGGCATTTGCTAAATCCACCACCAAAATCTGACGACCCGTAATCTTAATCAAACTTCAAATCCACTTCCAATTCTTGAGGCCAAAAAGAGGGATAAATAGAAACAAATAGCCAAAAGCTAAAAGGGGCAACTTAAATTCAGCCAGGATTAGTTTTTTGGCTCATATTATCAGTATCATTAATAAAACAGCGTGTTATATTCTTCAGTATTAGTTTTGGCACGTGACTGAACTTTACAGGCTTGTATCATTAAACTGGATGATTTAAAAAATAACTCAGGAGACAGGCTGAACAATATCAGGACACGCAGACCCCAAACACAAACACACACACACACACACACACTAATAATCTATAAACAATGACGTGCTATACAGTGACAGCTTTTCCACTACTATGTATCTCCTCACATGCCTGTTTTGTTTTGCTGGCTCCTTTGCGCAAATAAACTATGACAATGTCCGTTTCACTGTCAAACCAGTGTTTCTGAGCGGTCACATATAACATATAGATGTCGATGCTTATAACGACTACAAGTATTCTATGCCCAAAATTACATATAAGCCCAGTTACAATCCCATATTGCCTAGTGCTAAATTTAGACGCCATGTATTTAGACAACGCAGTCACATACAGCCCTGTGCAGCGGGCGCACTATCCCCATCTCTTATTACACAAGTCTAGTGAACATATGGTTGTCAATATGCGGATTTACTGTCCACGAAAAACGTCGGACGTGACATTTAAAGTGTCTAAGGGGTCGCAGGTCCGTAAAATAGTCTAGAAAATGAGGCCTGGGATTGCGTTCGCTGTCAAAACAGTTGTGAGTGAAGGAGCTCAGCGACGACAAAATACACCTAAAATTAACTGGGAACAAATGTCTGATTTCACGACTAAAATGCGTAAATATGGCAATTTATAGAGCATTGCATCCACTTGCCCGTGTGGTAAGAGTCCGTGTATGTTATCATTCTCTATGAGCGTAATCCAGAGGGACAAGATCCACACATTACTACCACGGAAGATGCGCAAACTTCTGCCGGCGTCCCGACGCCTCTATCCAAGATGGGGAAGCCCACGGGATATTCAATAGTCCGGACACACAGATCCCCTGCAATAGTGTTTTTTTTTTCTCCAGCGCTCAGACACTAAAGTTTACAAGTTGCTGGTGTGTGTTATGCTCATGCACAACAAGCCGATTTCCAAAATGGCTTCCCAGGCGCAACAAAGCCAGAAGGATCGCTGCCGAGCTGATCCTCCCACTCCCAGGCCCTCTATTGTCGGCCAGGGCGCTCACTTTGAATCTATTGGAGGAAAGAGACGTTGCTGCAGGGTGTATGCACTGGGCCAGTAGTACTGAAGTAGTACTGGACCATGCAGAGGTCTCAATTCACTACTGCCTAAGGTATGTCTGAGTCCCGCTTATATCGAGCCCGAGGACAAGAGGAGCAATGACTGGCAAGATGTTTTATTATTTGGAAGATGTGTTAAATTATTAGATGTAGGTCACCAGACTATCTAACACAGATGCACGTGTAGTAGAGGGGACATTGGTCCTGAGTGCCCCTCTGATTATTGACATATGGCTTCCACGTAGATTTTGTGATTTTTGCTGATCTTTGCTCTCCATTACATTGTTAAAAAGTACAAGATCAAATACAACATAATTAACGCCCATGGACCCCTGAAGTTCACAGAATTGTACACAACTGAAAATACTGTAATGCACATTGTGAGAGTATGAAGAAAAGTTGGATTGAGTGTTGTGTTACTAGTGACATATTTTAAAATAGTACCTGGCCGTTATGTACTGGGTGGAGGAAAAGAGGAATCACAGTGTTTCTTCCACATTCATTCAACCATGGTGAACCAACACTATGAGAGAGGTACCACCATTGCTCAGGAAAATGTTATATGAGGAAAACAATATACATCCCTGAGCCCATTTCAGAAGTAGGTAGTATTGCTTAAACGTTTCATATAATCAGTTGGATGTTAAATTATTGGCCAAATGACTAAATAGGTTAAAACATAATACATTTTACAGTGTTGTTTTTATTATTACTATTTTGTATTATTCTTATTAAAAATTGTGTACCTACTTTTGAAACACCTTAAGCTCATTTTACACACGCACAACAGAAATATTTGTAGCTTTTATTTATCCAAGGAAAATTGACTGAGCACGCTTGCTCTTTTGCAACACCATTCTGCTTCACATTCATCATGCAATGCAAGTGAAGCACAACTAATATACAACCAACGAATAACACATGACATATTGATCAACCACAATGCTAACTCACTAGCGTCATGCAACGGGCAATGTATGTGGAATGTGAAAAAGTTATTGGAATAAAAATCAGTGTTGCATTGCTCCTGGAACTAGGAAGTATAATAGCACAATGCTACTATTAGCTTACCAGACAGCTGCAGACAGAATAACATGCATTCAGAAAACAGACAGATAAGACATACATAAATATCCCTGGTGCACTGCAGTCAGACTCAGTCTCTATTGCCACCAATAATAGCCCAATCATTTTGCCAAATCAAAGAATCTCCTTTACAATCAAATTGGATCAACAATTATCACACTGCTTAGCACAGGAGAACCCCTATTACTTTTTCATTTGGCACGTAACAAACTGCAAGTATAGGAGAAAAACAACCAGACACCAGTAAAGCTGTCACAATCCATTGGCTTAGAGTCAGTTCTGCATGCAGAGGCCTTTACTTAGTCTGCAAGGTGACTTGGTGGTTACAGAGACCCTCCTTCCACCAATACATCTGTCTCTGGGCTAACAGAAAGGTCAGAGAGAGAGGGACTGGATCACTACAAAAGAAGACATGTTCATGCTATACGGTATCTTATCCACAGAGAGCAGTGGAGGAGTTTATAAAACACACTGTCAGCGTAAGTGCTTTCTGCCTTAACTGAAACAAATAGTATTTTGGTTTAATGTATAATATGGGGGCAACAGGTTCAAGTCCCAACAGCAGGCAGGTTACTGAATCCTTCCAGCCACGGAGTGCTGTTCTGTAGCTGACCCTGTCCTCTGACCTCTCTTAAGGGGGTCAAGTCAAAGCGAATTTATCTACAGGGACCAATAAAGCATAACATTATTACTGTTACTATTATGCTTATTGATACGAGCGTATTTGAAACACAACCGCGCTGCTAAAGAGCAAAAGAGGCTGGGGCGAGGCGCCATCTACTGGCCAGCATGTGTACAGTGTTTGACGTTGCACAGACTTTGGAACAGACAATCACACCGGGACCTTTGGACCGCAACAGCAGAAGGCGGCCTATGCCTCTGCCAAAGACTAACTACAAAAATAGTTCACGTCCCATTCCTGACCGTGGAAAGCCTCGTCCGCTAGACCTGAACAGCGTGGGGGCGGGAAATCATTTCACACATGCGTACAACTGTCTGAAAAATAAACTGAGGCTCACTAAGATCTTCGTGTGACTATGTATATAAAATAAGGGTCTTGCCGATTCATCAGCTCCCAGCCAATAAAATGCGGCCTAGTCTGCCTAGCGGGATTTAAGCGAAGGCGGAAGTAAGAGGAAGTTAAACCTCTCGCTTCGACTTCATGCTTTCTGCCTTTGCTGTGAAGTTCAAAGAAATCGTTATCTGACAAGCGGCGGAGACCTCAGCTTTCAAGTTATATTCATTTAAATTCGCTGGTTTGCTTTTGAATTTAATGAACGGTCATGTAATTATAAAGGGGTGTATGTTCAATTAATAGATAAGCAAACTGTCAGCACTGGCAAAAAATGTACCACAAGAAAATTCTCTCTCTGCTCTGGAGAAAGCTAACAAGTGGAAGTCAGCCTTCCTCATACAATCTTAGAAGTAACCCCTCTGCTGATAACCACACAAGACTGGCCATATTGTGCAAAATAATAATAAAAAAAAGCTGATAATGTACTCCCGAACAAAAAAGGTTTGCGGCGAAAAAACTTAAATTACGAGACAACTTGCAGCTAACGTCAACTCAACTACAACCAGGGAAAACATTTCAGACGCATGTGGGATTCGTGTACATGTCATTACAACCGTTAGACTACTCACATGTCGACTCTTAACTGCGGATTGTTGAGGGTAACCGCTGGTGACAGTTTACCAAATGTCTTTATCTCGTCGTTAGGTTTAATTCATAAAACCTGAGCAAACTGTTGCACATTTTGTCCTCTGACAGACGGACCTTGCCTACTCTAACGTTCGCCTTTCCCGCACACAGTAATATTTTCCGCTGAGACCCACGTCACGTGCATCAGTCCTTTTATGGTAAAAATGACCATATATGGGTGCTGTCAAAACGCTATGCAGACCTCGGGGTCGCCATCCCAGGCAAGGCAAGTTCATTTGTAAAGCACATTTCATACAGCAAGGCAATCCAAAGTGCTCTACATAGGAAAAACAAGAACAAATATAAAAGAGGGTGCAGAAAAAAAAATGAAGTGGGTAAAGAACAGCGTCACTTGGTGGCTGGTCACGAATAAGAATACGATTGTGATACTTTATTGATTCCCTTTCACATTCCCTCCCTCCAGGTTGATCAGGTACAGAACAGTCCTGGTGGGTAGGGATAGGTAGGGACCTGGAAGGGATTCAGTGACTTCCTCAAGGACACTTTGGAAGGGCAGATGTTGGCTGGCAAGTGGCTTCAATCCAGGTTGTCTGGCTGAAGGACTGTCTCTCTTAGCCAATAGACTGCCCTGCCACCCCCACACTGTACATTCAACTATAATACTGTTCATTTAACTTAGGGCAGACTGTGACATTTGTTGGCTTTCCTCTCCGTGGATATGAGTGTTGCATAGCAAGAATTTTGTAGTGATCCACTCCATCACTTTCTGACCGTTCTGTCAGCCGAGAGATTAGATTTACTGGTGGAAGGAGGGTCTCTCTAACCACTAAGTCACCTTGCTGACTAAGTAAAGGTATGTGTACACAGAACTGAACATGTCTGTCATGTGAAGCCAGAGAGACCAGATGTTTTAGGCTTAGGAAAAAATAACAAAGATATCATAACTATTGGTTCTCAAAGTAGGGTCCAGAAACCTCTATGTGTCATTGAAGGACTTGCTTGATTAAACTGTATCATGTACCATTAAGCTAAAAAAAAAAAAAAAGGAAGTGAGGAAGTGAAGTTTTTCCACTCTCACCGTTATCTGCAATTCTATGCTAAGAAAATTCATACTGGCAAAAGTTTGTTGTACAGGAGTCTCAGCATTAAGCAAGCATAAAGTTGACTTAACTTTATTTGTTAAAAATACCTTCTCTTAATCCCACCTGTACTATTATTGTTGGCTCTGCTTTTGTTAGCTCCACGTGGGAGTCTGTTACCAACTATGTGTATTTGGAAGCCCCTGCTTCAAAAGGCCAACGACAAGTCTGTTGGTTAAAGATATCTTTAAATTGTGAGAGTAAACCTGAAAAACAGGACACCTGTCATTTGTGGAATGGTGGTGATGTGATCCCATTGTCCCTGAGATCACGTGACCACAATGTCTGAAAGGGAAGATGATTGAGCCTGTACTCATAAGTGCAGGTCTCAGTTGACTACTCTGCCTACGTGCTTCCCCTTGTGTTAAAGCCAGCTGTTAATGCACAGTGTATATGAGTTCTGTAGTAACTGACTATGAAAATCACGTTTTTTGTGATATATACATTTCAGCTGCTTGCTGCACAGCCTGAAGGAATGGACCGCTGTAAGTAAGCCAGGACTACTACTACAATTACAATTACTGCTTGCTTGTTTAGTCATGATAGTTTTTGTAGTTGTAATAGTTTTGTTTTTTGTTGGTCTGTGCCTCTGGCCTGTTTACATTTTATCTTTTTAACAGACGCCTATTGTGAGAGTTGTCTGGCAACAGCACAAGGTATGATGGGTAACTATTCAACGTGTGTGAATGGTCATTTTATGTTGTACAGTGAAGCAACAGTGAGACATTAACTGTATGAGCCACATCCTCAATTTTTCTTTGATCACGTGAACTGAGGGATGTTGCCTTGAATGAATTATTTCCTAGAAATGTCAACAAAATGTTATTCTTTACATTTGTACTGCACTGAGGTTGGCATGTTCTCCATCTCAAGCTATACAAATCAAATAAAAGTTTTCTCCTCACCAGAAATTGAAACAGTCATGAAGGAAGCCCCAGCTGAGAGCAGACAGAGAGTGATTGAGAGCCTCCTCAGTGGGGGCGTGTGTGAGAGACTTCTGCTCCACAAGCATGGTGATTTGTCTAAAGACAAAATGACATCCTCCTGCAAAAACCTGCTAGGTACTAAGGCCAGGGAATGATCAAAGCAGTTTTGCAGTGTTTTTTTTTAATGATGACTAATTCTTCCTTCCTGGTTTCCCATCCAGATGATCACTACGAACAATTCCATGCAGCTTTGGTGAATAAAGAGCCAGAGCAACTGAATATCACCCTATGTTATGAGCAGTCCACAGCATGTGTAGGTGTGAAGCGCCAGTCTTTTGAGGTAGGTTGTATGTAGTGCCAGTTATAAACCTATAAAACATTAATATCCATCACTAACTAGATTAAGCTCCTCCTGTTTTTTGACAAACAGCATTTCACTTTTGTGACAGAGTTCCAAAGCCACCTTTAAGGACAGCGACATTGACACTCTGCTGCGGGAAAATAAGGCAAACGTGCGCATCGCCCAACCTATACGCACAAGTTCACATCTGCGCTCAAAAGATGAGTTGTGAAAACAGACAACAGCCTATTGCTTTCCACTGAATGTATGCTGACTTTATCATAATGTCATGTGTCATTATTTGGTTTTCAATAGAATAAAGACATAATTGAAATCTGGAAATAGATTTTTCTGTTGGCATGTCAGAAAATAGATCAGTGTGGCCTGTATCGTGTCCTAGTACAGTTCCTTATATAGAAAGGTCATGTTAAAAAGCATGGTTTACATTTGGAAGTCTTACTCAACCACAAATGTGAGTTGATTTTAACAATCAATGCAGTACTTCAGTGTGTAATCTCTCTCGGTTTCAGTCTACTAGAATAAGGATGGTGAAGATTTGACCTCATTAACTGATTACAATTATTTGCAATAGTAACCATGAGGTCAACATCTGGAAAAAAACGGTGAGGCCTGGTTCCAGTTCTTTCCTCCACTTTTCCTCCTATATCCTGCGTTCTTCCAGTCACTTACTTTCTTACCACTGAGAGCCAGCGGTCTTGTAAAACCAAACAAAACCTTGTAGAAAGGAAGAAGTTATTCTACAATGTTTGTTTGTGAATGCAATCGATCGCTGAAGGACTTAGGACGCCGATGATAAATTTAAGAGGTCCTGAAGAACATAATGGAACGAAGCCCGAGCGCTGTTGCTAGGCGGCGCTGTTGCGGCCCGGAAGAGTGGATGAGGATGATGATGATGGCGATGATGATGATGATGATGATGGGGAACCTGAGATTGAAAGGAGAGTGAGAGGAGGCTTTCTCCCTTCATATCGTAGCAACCACTTTGTTGTTTTTCCGTGCCTCATAATACTCGTCACCGTGAGAAAAAGAGGAGGGCTGTCACTTCGTCCTGCTGTGGATGCCACGCTGAAGCCGAGGTAAGAGAAAAAAATGAATGAGCAATGGGGATCGACGTATTAGCAGCTGTCATATTACCTGGGCACAGCTGTACTGGTGGAGCACGGCGTTTCCGGCTTCAAAAGATGCCAACAAAAAAAAAAAGCATCAGAATTAAACTGCCGCTGCCAAGCTTGGTCTTTGCGTTAACGTTACAATAGAGGGAAAGCAGTCCCACATCCACTGTGCTGTCACGTATAGGCTGTAATTGCATTTCACCGTGTGGTTATTAGGCTACTGAAAACCACCAGGAATTAATAGCATCCAAATTACGTTAGCTTTTAAATTGAGAGAAGATTTTAGTAGCAATAGCAGTTTTTATATGTGAAATCTATGGAGCAAATTACACTAATCTATAGCAACATACAGTAGCAGTTCTTATTCTAGGTGTAGTGGCGTGATATATTAGTAGGCTTGTATGGGCTGGTACCCTACATTGCATTACCTAAAGGGTCTGTACTTTCCATTTGCTGACAAACATTTCAGAAATAGTAACTCTTATTGATTAGACACTCAATTCTTCATCCGCTTCCTGTCACCAGCCTGGCCTCATAGAGGAGAATGGCTGGAATGTGATGAGTGTGATACGGTTGCTAGGAGCAGACAGACAGACTCTCTTTTGTTGTGTTTGTCCTGCTCTTCCTGTTGTTCATAGTTTTATGATCAGAGATAGGCTCGGCTAGTAACCCATGCCCTCATGGTTCACACAGCACCACAGTGCTTTGTTGACTTCCCATTCCCATCTGCAGTCCAAGTGTGTTGACGTTGTCGTCCGAGGTCACTGGTCTGACTGACTTGTGAATGTCCATCTAATGCCACACTCTCCATTTAACTTAACAGCTGGGTGACAAGGCTGCGAGCTGTATGTTTCCTGATCAGCGGGTGGAGGTGTGGGTGTCCAGAGATGGAAAGCTATGAGGAGTTCTGTCTACGAAGTCTGGCCATACTGCAGGAGGAGGGGAAATCCAAGAGGATGGCCTGTGAGCCACCCTGTCCTCTGAAGGCTCTCTCTTTCATCCACTTCCATGGAAGGGCTGTGCTTTCACCACTGGTAAGGAATTAAAAAAAGAGACATGAGACAATTACTGTGAAAGGCCTTATGCTCAACAGACAACATAATATTCAACTGAACCAACTAATCACCAAAACTTCTATTTAGCCCAATAAGACGAGATAAACTATGACTTTGATTTTTGCCCCAATCTTTTAAATTTGTGTGTGAGGTGTACACCCAATTAGGCCATCACTTTTTGAAGATCAAGGTGAAAGTTTTTCTCAGCAGCTCTCTCACAGTGTCCAAATTGTCTGTCCAGCCTTACTCATCAAAGATCTGCAGAAGGCATGGATGTCTTTGATTTGCAGATGATTTAAGTTTTTCATGGGTATCAATTGGTAGCCAGAGCAAATCTAGTATTTGTTTGTTGCCATTAAGGTGCTTTATAATGACATCGTGTTTGGTTGGTTTCCCTGGAGAGGCTGTGTATGTGTGACTACTCTCCTGTGGCTGTGTTTTTGTAGCTCCATGCTGCACAGTAACAGAATGCATTGCTTACTCATTTCATTTACAGTGGAGCAATGAGAAGAATGATACATACTATGCATGCATACAACACAGGTGTGTGCACACAACTGACACAGACGATTCAAAAGTACCTAAGGATTGAATTGTAAAAGCACCCATTTAAAGAAATGGGTGTTTTTACAAGAGAGACCCGCTCAGTGTATCTAAAGCATGCAGCCTCACTGGTCAGAATTAGATCAGCAGTTGTCAGGAGAGAGAGAGAGAGGAGGAGGACGACGACAAGGCTGTTTCAAGTTAGTCAGGAGGATCCATCTGCTGATGACTGCTGACCAAATGAGTTTACAGGAGCAGTCAGATGAAGGAGATGATAGTGGCTTTCAGGGATCAACGTGAGGCCTAGGGCTGCGTGTCTGTGTGTGAAATCAGAATCAGAATCAGAATGGGGGTTTATTGCCAAGTAAGTTCACACATACAAGGAATTTGCCTTGATCTGATGGTGCAACATTTAACAGAAGGAAAACAAGTCAAAAATATAGGAAGGAAAGAGTCAAAAATATAAAATCTAAAAAAACAAATTCACATAATAAATTATAAAAAAAAGACAAAACATATAACAGGACAAGAGGTAAGGTGCAAGTGGGAAATATGTGCAAGTTGCCTATTGTAGTGTGTGTGTGTGTGTGTGTGTGTGTGTGTGTGTGTGCG